>JAAXYX010004596.1:0-12115 GCA_036851915.1 Ptenothrix huangshanensis
ATCATTTAAACCTCGTAGAAAAACTTCAGTAATATTCAGTAGTTGGGTCGTTCAAATGATCACAATTAGGGGATAAGCAGAACTACATTCTTTGCCCTAATTCATTTAATTACTTGTGCTTCAAATGAGTTTTGTGTTAGCTGAAACACTAAAATGTAGCCTTATTAACCAGTCACAGACACTCAAACATCATTTGATTACACTTTACAAGCGATCACAATTAGGGCAAAAAACTGATCACAATTAGGTGACCTGCAGTAAAAATTCGACACTTATGCCGCTCAGTAGCACAGTGTAGAGAGAAATCAAAATCGGATAATGCTTGTCAACACTAGTGTACAATTACATTTACTTTACTAATTGACAAGAATTAGGTAAATTGTCTGTCTCTGGGGTAAGCAACCACATCAAGAATTGAATCGAACCCATCTGCCAATTCAAAAAGTTTCGGCGGCGTAAGTACTGGCTCTTCCAGAACTTACGTTTTTAATACGTTCTGGATAGTAATAGTACTCACGATTCTCTATCGTAATGTACACTAAAAACACGGCAGAGCTGAAATCCCATTCGCGTGTTTTCATACTTTAATCTCAAATGATCACAATTAGGCGAATATCACAATTAGGTGATTCTACCCTACTGTTTAAAGTTCAATTACACTAACTAAATATCAGCGTAAAGGATGTTTTGTTCCTGTACTTTCAATGCAAAATGTACTATTATGTTACCATTTCTTGTTTATCAGTAAATATTCATATTTAATAATTATAATAAGTAATAGCAAAGGATAATTTTATTTCTTACTCCTAGTAATGAGTTACACCCTTAAGCAATAATGCAGCTTTGCATGTCAAAAAACTAATTACAGGGACAAGTTACAGATACGGGATTCACTTCACGTATTGTCACTGGACTCACATGCATCATTATTTATTTATTCTCGTTATACTCCTTAACTCTAATTCAGCGATGATTTATATTATTTAAAATAATAAGTAAAATGGCAAGTGCCGATCATCGATCATATTGACAAAATACTCGACGCCGGCTATCTTCAGAGATCGGCTATCGTTAGAGGCCGGCTATCATCATGCTCATTGCGTGATTCCCCCGGATACCATTAGAGGCAGGCTAATTCTATAATTCTATAATATATTCTATAATTAGAAGTTTTACGGTACTCGCCGCCTTCTACCATGCATTTTTCACAACCATTGTAGGATCCATGTTGATAGCAACATTTTAAAAAGCTTCGTGCTGGAGCATCTGCAATTATGTTACTAATGACCACATAATATATTTTGCCCTTAACTGTTAACCCACTTTCTTGCAGTAATTTACTTTCATTTACAAACTCGTGTAAAAATAAATCTAAACTTGATGGTTTTCCTTTACTACGATACAATGCGATTACAAAAGGCGTTTTGTTAGTATCCTGATTGAAAATGCCCATTATGGGCCAGAACTGAGTACGGCTAGATTTTCGAACCCACAATCTATCTACATTTATAGATAATGACAATAACTCACCTAAATTAGGAAGTGGTTTGTACTTATAGAGAATTGGAATTGCAGAGTAATTTGTTAATCCTTGGTGAATTTTTTTTTCGCACAATGTGATTTCGAATACCAAAATTATAAAATGTTCCTTCTCCAACTAATGAGGTTTGAACATTTCCAGGGGTTTGTAATAATGTCCGAGCATCTTTTGGTAAGTTTACAGAAGGTATTGATTCATTTAGCAGTTTTAGCAATTCACTTAAAGCTATGTTAGTAATATTATGATTTATACTCCATTTTGCTAATTCCTTTTTAAGATCTAAAGTATTACTATCACCAGCTTCATCATCTAAGCTGAATCTATTGAAATATTTGTTACTAATATTACTATTCGAGTGTAAGCTATAATCAAAGGTGTCCAAAGTATTACGATCTTCAATAAGGGAATCTAGTCTAGCGTCTAAGGTGACAACAATACTGTTACCAGCTTGAACTTTTCTACCACTATTACTATCTACATCAGAATCCGGTTGCTCAGAAAGTAATGACTTTGCTTCTCGAGTTATTCGTCTTCTTTTGAAAAAAATTTCAAAATTTTCAAAATTTTTTGACATTTTTCGAAACTTTGGCCTCGTTCTGTGACTCGCGACCTCAAAATGCAGGTAAATGATATTGATTTCTGTAATCACTAGTGAAAGTAGAACAAAACTACGTACCCACTTTTCGGATCCTTAGGATACATCCCGAAACCTTCTCTAGTAAGTCCAAAAATGCAAGCAGTAATGTTTTTGCATAAACTGCATAAATCCCTCCATGGATTGCGAAGATGCATTTACCTTGCAACTTGCATGATTCGCGGCTGGCTAAAGCAAAATACCACACATGCAGGATATTTTTGAAACATTTGCAAACAAACAGTAAAGCGAAGCAGAGATAAAAATTAATTAATTAAGATTTTGGGCATACGAATTAGTGCATCAACATTCAACATAGGCAAGTATAGTCAAGAACATAAACAGGGCAGAACCATAGTCGTTGCAGGCATGATATAGTGAGATCTCCATCTTCTGTTAGTAAATAATTAATTTATTCATTCATGAAATACTTTTTAAATATTCCATATGAAACTGGAGGTTCTCAATTTTTGAAATTGAAGTCAGATTTGATGCTTGCAGTCTTGCAGTTGCAGTATGTATATTTTTTATAGGTAGATTTAAGTTAAGGGAATCCCAAGGGTGGTAAGTTTTGCTGTTTCAGCGAGGCAATGTGAAATGTGTAAATTGTCTCAGCACAATTTTTATACTTCAATACCTTTACCCTTGTTGCTAGTTTTATTCAAACGGTCCAGATTTGCATAGCCCCTGTCCGTTCCTGCTAGGTAATGTGTTGGAATAATTAGTTAGTATTTTTAAGCAAAGTCTGAAAGTATTACCAACTGTGTGTAATACTTCTGGTGTGGATATTTTTAAATACTTAAAGACTTTGATTGAAGTCCTGCTTTGGAAAGCGCTTGTCAATTTCATGCTACATAATTATATGCATGCAAGCACCTTTGCCGACTCCTACAAACTACGCTGCGGTGGCCGCAGTTATAGTTTGCGATTCTCTCAGATTGTCCAACATTCGTTTTTGAAAATAATTACCGCATTCCTATTTAGCTCTATGACATATTCGGAACTTGCCACTTCTATCCTCTTTAATTTTAAATTATTTGAGTTATTTGAATAGGCAAAAGTTGTGTATTAATCATGGAGTATGTGAAGTGTATCGTTTCGTACATATGTGCAAAGGTTACATCATGAAAATATTTATGTTTCATTAAGATGCTAAACATGTTCGGCATTTGTATCTGTAACATGAAATGCACTTTCTCAAAAAAATCATGGAATGTTACTTTTCATAGCTATTTTAGCATATTCAAATCTCAACTTTTCATATTTAATCATTAAGTATATCTGAAGTAAGAATAACTGAAGGTAAGTGGTAAGTGCTTGAAGCTGCAATCAGTCCAATTTCTTATGTTGTAATTTGTGAATAGAGTAATCGTTATATTTTGCCATATTTCGAACTATAATATCTAATGTTTTAAGCTATTTATCATATAATTCTACTCATTTTGTAGCAGACCCGCGGTATTCCGATTTGTTTCGCTCTGATGCCGGTGTAAATTATGATCCAAATTCCCAGAGGCAATTACCTCCAGCCCCTCCAATTCTTAACTATGGAAGAAGGATACCAGAAAACACTCTTAGGAGTTCTCAAGCCTATGATCCAGCCTTCCCTTTGGATGGTCATCCTGCACCTGCACCTTCTCCTTTGTTCAGACCATCATCGCCCGAAAAATCAGGTCATTCTAGTAGCGGTTACTTCGGCGGCAGCTCGAACAGAATCTCGCAAATTACTGAGGATACCATGCGGCCAGTGAGGGGGACTGTGTTATCCGGTGGTCATGATTACGATAGATTCAGGAAGACAGAACCTGTGTTGGAGTTTTTTGATAGTTCGAGATCGAAGATGATACCAGAGCCACCAGTTTTTGCCAGGCAGGCCCCACCGTTAAATGAAGAGGTTGTATTTAAAGGGCAGTCGAGAAATATTTCTGACTACGGACACAGACCTTCCATTGGGTTGACCCGTGAAGAGCCCACCCGTGAAACGTTTCGACGAGCACCGCCTTTGTTCGAGGCAACAAGCACAAGTTCGCAAGACCGAAATCAGGACGGTGCATCCGAGGCAGATATTGATA
Organism: Ptenothrix huangshanensis; assembly: GCA_036851915.1. Taxonomy (NCBI): domain Eukaryota; kingdom Metazoa; phylum Arthropoda; class Collembola; order Symphypleona; family Dicyrtomidae; genus Ptenothrix; species Ptenothrix huangshanensis. Next base: position 4,247 of record JAAXYX010004596.1, read on the forward strand.
GATACTTGGAATCCCGCAGGAAGGCTTTGCCGAAGGAAGCTCAGCATGTTGGGAACGAAGAAGCCATCTTCCGCCGAGCTCCACCTAGGACTATATCACGGGGTAGCGGACAAGATGAATATGAATCTATGTGGGAAAGTTACGAAAAACAACGAAATAAAGTTTCTGATTCTATTTCATCCGCGGAGCAAATTACCAACAGAAGCAATTTGGAATTGCGTAATGACTCATCCGACTTTGAATACAGCCGGCCACGAAGAAATATACCGAAGTCATCGAATCCGTACTCACGTAATGCATTAAAAATATATCTTCGTTTTCGGCAATTGTTTCAATTTAATTATTGATTACACACTGTTTCCTCCAAACTTATTCCTTTTTACCTATTCTTTTTGAATCCTGCACAACCGTTTCCCGGTAGTACGCAAATCATTTTCAGAAATTAAGACAAACCTGCTAGGAAGTAGGACACTTAATATCATGCTATCCCCAATGGTGTGAGTAAAAATACATACCAGATTTATTAAATACGCTCTCGTTAGTTTAATAGTAAATAATATATCTGACATGGATTTTGTTGCACCGTTGTCGCGAGGTGAGAGTTTTTGTCCTTCTTCGCTGGACCGGTTTTCATTTGTATTTGCTTATAAATAGTAATGTATGCAATGTGTAATGCACGAAATTACCGATGTACTTACATAGTTACATATGTATCTAAACTTAAGTTGCTATGATCAAGCTTCGAAGTCGGGCTTGTTCTTGGATTGTGTGCGTCGTTTCATCAGACCAGAAATCTGTAATTATCGATATTTCAGAAGAAGGATTAACAAATTTGGACTCTGGATCTGCCTCTGCAACTGGTGCTTCCCCATCTCTATCTGTATTTCATCGGAAGGTGTCTCATGTAGATGGCGAAATCGGATTTGCTGGTATGGATCTCTTCTTCCAAATGAGGTAAGAAAATTAAGTACCAGTGTAGCCATTATAACTGGAACTGCATACCAATGGATGGTGGGCTGGACGGTTATAATGATTAAATATACTTTCCAAATATTTAAACATTATATCTGTATCAGTTTATTTATAATTTTTATTATAATTTAATAATTTATTTGGTTGTGAGTAATACAGTGTTTACAAATTAATTGTCAACTTTACAAAATGAATAAAGTGTTACCATTAGTATGATACGGATAAGCAGCATCATGCAAGCAGTTTTTGATAATTGAAAGCCATACTGTAGTTTTAATTATCGAATTTTAACAGCAAAGTTAGTGGACCAGTGCGACCGCAAGTAGGAAGTCTTGTATCGGTCCAAGCAGAACGGGTTCAGTCAATGCCTTTCGAGTGGAATGCATTGTCTGTCAATGTAGTGAGTTTACACCCACAACATGAAACTGCCGGACCTGAGAGTGACTCGTCTCGACAGGTGGAACAGTTTGAGCAAATTCCTTTAAATATACCTGGACTATTCTCAAAACCACAAGGGACCACGTCTGCAAAACCTCTGAAGTCGATTTTGAAAAATAAGCCTCCTCCTCCTCCGGTTATTTCAGCGTTACCAGTTAAAGGAGGAACATGGCGAAATCGTAGCCCAAGTCCAGAAAGTCCAATGATTGTATATGAAGTAATTCCTTCAAACGTTAGATCTCCATCCCCATCCGATGACAAACGAGGAAGAAGATCAAGAAATAGAAAGCTATCACCGGTTCAACTGAGGCGAAACTCTCCATCTAGACTTGTAAGAAAGTCTATATCACCAGAAAGAAACTTGAAGAGACTATCACCGTCACCAATATGTGCTAGTAGACGATCTTCGCCGCCTCCAACTTCGAGAAGAAGATCTCCATCACCGAGACATTTACGCAGAAGGTCTCGGTCGCCTCGACGTTTGAACAAAACATCTATGTCACCGAAAAGAAGATCACCCAGACGTCGTACACGAAGTCCTCGTCGATCGCGAAGTCCACGACACTCGCGAAGTCCACGACGCTCGAGAAGTCCTCGTCGATCGCGAAGTCCACGACGCTCGAGAAGTCCTCGTCGATCGTGGAGTCCACGACGCTCGCGAAGTCCTCGTCGATCGCCTTCTCATGCAAGTGGCAGAAGTCCACCTCACCGTCGAAGAGGAAAATTACACTCCCGTTCTCGAAGTCCTAGTTACAGAAAACGCTCTAAAAGCCCAACAGAAAATAGCGGATTACACAGTAAGCGACTACCTCAACCTGAAAATGAAAGAACTGAAAGAGCTACAAATGTGAAAGAAAAAATCACCCCCGCAGAAACTGATTCTAGGAAAAAGATAGCTCCTGTAAGTTTTAAGTGGTCCAAAACAGCAAAAGATATTACGCTTCCAGTCAGCGGTTCCGAATCATCAGTTCCGCCAAAAGTTGTAATCGGCAAGAAAATAAAAAAGAAAGATACTAAGGAGCAACCACCAGCTTATACAATCGTCCGTAAGCCTCAAAGTGAAGCTGCAGACAAGTTAAAAAGTAAGGAAACGGCGGAACAGCAGAAGGACAAAGAAATGAAAGCTGTACAGTTACAAAGGGAGAAACTTCAGAAAGCAAAGTTGGTCTTACAAGCTGCTGTAAAAGCCAATGAGGTTGCGAATAAGAAAAACAAAGAAAAGACAACCCTTCCAAATCCCTTATATGTCCCTACAAATACACCGCCGGTAGTTGCCCCAATGAGCCTTCCTCCTCGTCCGTTACTTCCTACTCCTGCTCCTGTAGTTCCGTATGGATTTCCACCTGCTTTTCCTCCTGCTGATATAGTTCAGCCACAACAATTTTTTCATGATCCTTCCTTTTCCTCTCATATGCATCGTCCGAATTTTCAGCACAGTTATCCTGACCAATTTCAGTATAATCAACCAGTTAAGCCGCCTTTTTGCGACTTCGGAGCCCCACCTCCTACCTACGTACCACCGCCACAACCAATGAATCCAGCGCCAGTGTTTCCACCTGGAGGATTTAATCGTGAAAAGCCTTCACAAGTTCTTCGAACAACTTTGAATCCACTGCCAAATCCTCATAAAAAACAACAGTTTCTTAGCAATAACGACAACAACACCAGCACCAGAAATCTGAGCAACCTTGCACTCCTAAAGAATCCGTTTCATTCAGGTAGCACTGATATTGCCAGAAATGAGGAGCCTCTCCCTCCTGGGGTTGAGGTCAACGAAGTTGAAATCGTTAAAACAATTTCGAGAATAGAAGCAGAAGCGTTCAAGAACCGAGTAGAATCCAAAGAATCTTCGTCTAAAGCTAATATAAAGCACGAGATCTTTCCTACGGCTGCTACAAAGCAAGTAGAATCATCCCAGGATAGAATAGAATCCAAAGATTTAGTGGATAACCCAGCCTTCAATAGTAAGGACGTCATTGGGGCAGATGACGATCAAAATAACGATGAGGAATGTACAATTTATGTTAAGCCAGCTTCAGCTCTTTTTGAAGATGAGGATGGTCAAGAGTCGATTGAAGAGTTGCAAACTGTTCCTGAATTGTCGAGTGATATTGTCGTCCTACAGGATGAAGCGACTGATAACGATGAGCAGGATGTTATGGATCCTATAACTGCAGAAGGTTTGGGATGCCACCCGGATAAATTATCGCTTGCTAGAAATTGGATGATTTGCACGCGTTGCGCTCAACGGGGACATCTTATCCATATGTGTGATAAAGTTAGAGTTGCGCGAGCTCTCCCTTTTGAAATTTCAATGGCGAAAGCTCTTCTCAAAGACAGTCGTAAGAAGCATTGCGAAGACGTGGCTAGACGTAGAGCTGAAGAGACGAATGCTAATAAAATAAATTTAGTCACGGTCAAGCAAGAGCAGTCAACATCTTCAGCTGTAGGTGGCGAAGCTGTTCTTCCGGTTGTTGAGGAAGAAAGCAGTGGATGCAAAGGGAGCAAGGAAATATCATCCTTGAGCTTACAAAAAATTGACGAATCAACTATAAAAATGTGGGAAGAAGAGAGGCTGACTTTGAAATTGAAAAACCAAGGGAAAGACAAGGTTCCTACTACAGAAGAAAAAACCAGCGACGTTGTAAGTTCGACGAGTCCCAAACTTAAACCCAAAAATGTTAAAACTACTAACCAGGAATCATTAGATTCAGGAAATGACGTGCAGGTAGCTGGTGTAGTTTCTGGCCCAAAATTAGGGGTGAAACCCAAAGTTGGGCCTGGTTTAAACGTTGCTACCGGGAAGACAGCGGACGCGTTAATTCAAAAAGGTGGCGATTCTTTTCCTTCTAATCAAGCATTAAAGAAGAGTATTTCAAGCACTACACCCAAACCAACAGGCAGTAATAGTAAGAATAGCACGGAATCCCATCCGCAAAACCCTTCCAAAACGAAAAAAATTGGAAGTGCTGCAACAGATCGTAAGTTTTGAATTTATTAAATTGATATTAAACTGTTGTCTAAAGCTTTGGAGTATTTTGGTTTTTTTAGATTCCAAATCAAGTCTTCAAAAGAAAGTAGTTGGATCATCGATTCAAGTTGTGGGTTCGAAGAGTTACAAGCAGAAAATGAGCGGTAGTTTACTTCCCAATCCAAATTTCAATCCGCGTGTTGGTGGTACTGACTATCGTTTGAATTCTCATTCTTCGCGAGACATAATTGTTAGAACTGTTCCCAACGACAAATATGTGAGCGAAAAGCACAGCCATCGGATTCCCGTTTCGTATGATGAACCCGTCGTTAGAATTAGCCGTCGACGTTCCCGGTCTCCTCCCAATCATCCCACGTTAATCACTGGCGATCCAATGAGGGATGTAGCTGTGAAGGAATTAGAAATTCAAAGCTTAGAACTTCGCGACCTGGAATTAAAGCAACAAATGAAGTTATTAATGGCTCAGCGTCAGCAGATGGACATGCATAATAGGGGCTATAATCAGGGATCTTGGTAAGTGTAATTAATCGAATGTACCTATTGTCTTTGAAACTGAATCTGAACAGTACAACCAGTGTCAATCTGGTTAAAATTCGTAAATTTGCTACCAATTCTCACACCTTTACATTGGACTAGCGAAATGTGAACTTTCGCTTACAATGAAAATACCAAGTACGAACTTCAGCATCTTGAGCAACGTTGTGCTGCACGGATGCTCAAGTTAAAGTTAGAGTAAACGTCTTATAGTATATATATCTTATTACAGTATACCTACCTACTTCTTTTTCCGAACAGTTTAAAGTGTGTACGTCAGTTAAGAGTTAAGGCTCAATCTTGCACGTAGTATAATCCTCCGATGTCTTTTCTGTTATGTATACATTTGTTTTGGGAATCATAGACATCAACTCCGAGCGCCCTACCCATGTTTGTTAAATGCCCATATAAAATTCGCGTTCCGGATTGGTTTGCGCGGAAAACATTCGAGGTGAAGTTAATTAAGTCATAAGTAGTTTTTACTTGTGTATCCTTTTTTTGTGGCGAACTACTCGTAATTAGTAATATTGCTACATTTAAAGTGATTATAATTCATCTTATATGAAGAAAAGTAGATCTAAGAAACTGATTACAACAAAAATATAAATTATCTATAATATATTGTTAGCTATCGCCTTCACAGTGCTGTCATTGCTTATTGTTAAGTTTCCTTCGTTCGTTAGTTAAGCTTTACATTTTCTTATTACATAGCGGCACTTGGTTGTGTCCCGTTTGTTTTGGTTCTAGTAGTAAATAAGTTATATTGATTGTAAAACCTATTAACCTCTAATTTATGTTAAATCTATGTCGTTATTTTACTAACGTGGAAAAATAAATAAGGACTACAATCGTTGTAAAATTATTGCCAAGTTTTTGATTTGAATAAATACAAGTGAAAGTGAAATATCAATGCGTGATCATGATTTCGTCTTTGTCTATCTGGTGATTGCCCAATCGCAGGCTAAATTCTAGTGTGGTTTTGATGGACGGAGTAAGACAGTCCAAATCTTACCCTGCACTTTCTCCATCTACTCACTTCACTCCCTTGGTAAAATTCGTTACAACCAAACTTTATTGTGCTCTTGTTACTCATTACAATAGACTACAATATTTGATCGATCTGCATTAAATATTTATGTGACAAAATATATAATTTTACTTTAACCTTTTAAAAATTCAAATTGCAAATGTTATGAAAATGTCCTACAAAAGGGATTAAAAGAACCACCGCTTCCATTTTGAAAATGTTTCTTGTGTTGAGTTATCGGCAGCCTAACTGATACACAAAGGTTTCGTGTCGTACGAGTAATGTTGTCATGTTAGGATCAAATTACTATCAAAATGCTATTATTTTAGTTTTAGCCTTTTTTGTGCAAACAACATTAGCTTAATAAATTAGCTTATAGTACAATAGCTTACATTAGCTTATCCGACGCATTTGCGATTTGTATTTCTTTTAAGGACCATTTTGAGTCGAGAAATTTGAAATTTTTGTCCTGAGCCTGACTCAGGACTGACTGAAGTTCACATGGATACCAATTTACCTAGGAATTTTTTTTGAAATTTCATTAAAATATAGCAACGAAACGAATCCGAATTTGGTAAAAATTATGACAGGTATTAGAGCGACCTACTGCCTTATCACACATCACTGACATCACTCATTATTGCTTCGAATATACTCACCAAATTCAAATGGTACTACATATGGTATACATTTCCCGTGCTGTATTTTGAAATATAACTAGAAAAAAGGAATGGGAACAACTTGGACGCAGTCTGTAAGCGGTAGCAGAGTATTACGATGTCTGCCCACAATGTAGCTTACAAGTCATAACCTCATGATACTGTTAACAATTTCATATTCTACGATGGTAAAATATGGAAAATGCAATGCGTCATGTTCTTCCTAAATATACTGGCTGCTAGTTTTGAACGGTTTGGTCGCTTTTTATGTTTATTAGTTATTAGTTTATTATTTAATTATTGTGTAATTATTCTATCAAAAGCTAGTCCAGCCCACTTGGGTTCATTTTTTCTCTTTTTAAAAATTCCACATTTTTGCTGTTGAATAGTGCAGTGTAATAAATATGAATCAAAATCTGAGAATGTTTGTCACTACTCGTGTGCAATTGTATTGACTTTTCTATGTAAGAACAATTATTAGATAAATTGACTGTCTGCGGGACAAGCAGCTGCGACAAGAAATCTAACAAAACCATCGGCCATTTCAAAAAAAATTTCCGGTAGTACTCGCTCTTGCAGAACTTACGGCTATAAATCGTTGCAAAATAAAAAATTTTAAATCTAAATTCTTAATCAGCAAGCTAATGTCATTTACTTTTTACACCTCGTACAGAAACTTTAGTAATAATCAGTAGTTTGATCGTAGTTCAAATGATCACAATTAGGGGAAAAGCAGAAATACATTCTTTGCAGGAATAGTTTGGATTCCGTTGGATTGGGTTGAAGTAGGTATGGAATAAATTGTTGAAAAATTCGAAATAAGATTTCAAGGTCAGATCGGAACCCTTCTGAATAGTAAACTTTTTAAAATACACTACACAGGTCACAGGATAGATAAGGAATAGTGAAAATTGCAGAAAATCAAATCAAAGAAAAGCAGTTTAGTTGGCTCAGTAGTCGAAGTTCAATAATAGGAATTGGGAAAAACTGAACAAAAATGTTTTTGAGTGGTAGATGCAGTATGAAAGAATAGTAACAGTCCAGGCGGCCAGACCCATATTCAAAACTCACTGGCTTGAGGAATAGTCGTAATATAATATAAAAATGCGATCAGAAAATCAAAAGTACCGTAAAAACTCTAATTATAGCCTGCCTCCTTATGTAGCCGGGTCAAATCCTATGCTTAGGGAGCGGTCATAAATGATGACACGCTAAAAAGGCCGATTTTTGGTCCCCCTCCCCCCCCC
>JAAXYX010004597.1:0-12115 GCA_036851915.1 Ptenothrix huangshanensis
AATAGAGCGATTGACGTTATGATGCTTAAATTGCATGTTGGTTTTCTATTTTATGGCATTCTCTCGCAGTCTGCTGTACTTTGCGGGAAACACTGGAGAAGCAGATGGAGATAGAAATGCGTGCGTAGCATGTAGGACGTTGTATTGTAGTTTGTATGTACTTTGTAGTTTGTATTTTAGTACAGGAGTCTACGACATTACACTACATTACATGCATTTATTGACTTAGGCTGTCAATTCTAAGGATTTTGTAAACCAGAGTTTTCTCGCTTCATTTAACTCTCTCCGGCTTATCTAATGTTTTTTTATTGCATTTAATCATGAAAAGTACAAGTTTATTTTGACGCATGGAGCAAATGGTGCAAATTACATTTTTAGGAACACATTATCTCATTCTTTTCTTGTATTTTATCTAATAGGCGGGCTAACGACTTTTCCACTTAGACTACCACCTCCAAGTTGCTTTATTATAATAATGCAATCGCTGACCCATTTACATTAGATATTCACCAACCTTTCACTATAAACACTTGTGATACATACAAGGCACACTGTAAAAAAGGAAGAATTTTAAAGCAGAAGAGAATGCATGTAAGGTAATAAGAACATACGGGAATTTGGTCTGAATGCGGTTAGGATGCATCTTAAGTTCATTACAAAGGCATTAAAAACGCAGCTTGAAATGCGAGATTTACTATTTCAACAGTTTTGAAACGTTTCAAAATGTCCTATTTCAATTATTTTCAAAACGCCTATAAATATTTTCCTTAAGCAACAATTTAAAAACGTTATAAAATTTAATATTTGAATAATTTTTAACACTTCTAAATTTTTTATTTCAGTAAATTTGAAACGTTTCATAATTTCCTACTTCAATAATTTGGAAATTCGTGATGTAGGAAAAAAGATTCTTAAAGATTTCAAAATGTTTTATTTCAGCAATTTAAAAGCGTTTCCAAATTTCCTATTTCAACAATTTTGAAACATTTCAAAATTTCTTATTTTAACAATTTGGAAACCTATAAAGTGCATTACAAACGCATTTTGAACTGTGAGACACACTTTAGACTTTTAGCGTTCTTTAGGCGAGCTTAAGACGCATCCTAACTTCGTTAATAATTATGCTAAATACGAGATTTTTATCGTTTACAATTTTTATAGTGTACATTGTATTAAAATTGCGGTAGGTATATACAAGATTGCACTTACTCCTTTGCTCCTGCTTCCTTCCCTATACTCGAGCTCACCTCCTACGTATTCCTTATTATTTCTTATGTTCGCGTTGAAATAGAGTCATAAAATATTTTGCTGAAATGGCAATCAACACCACACACACACACACACAGTACCAGTAATAAAACGACATCACTGAAAAACAAGAACGATTTTCATAATTTGAGGCTGAAAAGCTGAGAATGAGAATCTTTAATGGAAAACGATGTCACACGATCAGTCAAAGTGAAGTACTAACGAGGGAACACATTGGCACTGTACTTCAGGACTAAGGTGCCAACTTTTGTTGGAAAGAACGTGTCAAAAGCACAACCTAAAATCATTTCAATCCAGGCTCTCTTTTGCTCAACAGAATAAAAATTTGAACCTTTTCAAAACACTGAAAAATTGTGAATCGGAAGATAGTTTACATTTTACTTTGATCGCCATTTGAATGCAATCCAAATTTTTCCCTTGCTCTTTAAGAAACAAAATGCCAAAGAAATACGCTCCCTCGTAAGAAAATGAAGAAATCCCTTCCTCTATTTCCTTTCATTTCGATTTTCCTACTACACAGTATTTCAGTCCGTATTGTTCTTCGTCTTCGCTCAAGTAATTTACATTCTTCAATTCATAACATTTTGGCAGTGCATAATTCTTTCAACTTATTTTGCCCGGATCCCGAATATATTAACAAATGAGACAGATGGCACGTTGCGTGGCTGCGAAAACAGTCTGAACATGACAAGGACGTTCAAGTATCTACGCTTTGCTTTTATTGTCCGCCTCCGTCCCGGTTCTAGTTTTGGTTCTGGTACTCCTCTGCATTGACTCGAAGCCTGTATAAGAACAATTATAGGATACGATTGCCCCTGCTTTCCTTCAGTACTTAGAATAGTAAGATTGTATGCGGGCATATGCAGTGGCATTTACATAAACGGTTTAGCGGTTTAAGCCACCAAAAGATGCAAAAAAAGAAGACTTTGATGTGTTCTTTCTTCTCTGGCTCATCGTTCCCATTCTGCTCCTGCTTCTGCTGACGCTTGTTAGGTACATACTTAAGTTGTCTTGAGTTCTTGAGCCGAGTTGATTTGAGTCTAGAGCGAAAGATGAAAAAAAGAATCGGCGCACAAGATTATGCATACAAGAATGATGAAGAAAACTAAAAGTAAAATAGTGCGATACTTACATATCGTGAGATATCTCTTGCTGAACCAGCATCAAGCAGCCACCAGCTTAGGTACTCTTGTATTCAATTCAATAGTGTAGTACGTATGTATGTACATACGTAGAAAGTCTCAAACTATATATTAGTAGTTAAGTATAGCATGTCATGGTATGGTATGGCATGATACCGTGGAAAGATTTCCAGAGCACGGAGAAATGTAGAATGTAAAATGAAATGGAATGAATGAAGGGAAGAAGGGAAAGTTTGAATTTGGAATTCACTTGCAGACAGATATAGCCCGGACGACATCCAAAGTAAAATGTGAATGCGAATTCCTAATACAGATAATGTGAGTGCTTGTGTAAATTTAAAGAAAGACATATCAGTTCATATGTACCAGGACCAGAACGAGACCAGACATAGGCCTATATCTATATAGACACCGCGTATATATCTATATCCACACAGCCTCCCGTATCCGCAGCACTTTCGTAGTGAGTTGGTGAAACACCGTGGCAGTGAGTAAAACTGAGCTTAGGAAAAGATAAAAGTTTTCTTTGTGGAAATTTGCAAATGGCAAACCTCACACCAAGACCATCAAAATGTATGCTCAAAGAACTGCCAACATAACACAGTCTAACATAACATAACACCACAGGAACAGCCAAAAAATAAGGAACCAGACGGAAGATTAACATAGAAAATGGTTGTAGACTCAAAAGTTTTTTAAATCGTAGGGAACATATTATTATTATCCTGCCGTGCATACGTGTCACATACACATACCACACCATTCCACTCTATGGTACATCACATCATGCTACCGTATTCGTATAAGGAGGTATGTAGGTACATACACTGACAAAAAAGACTGAGCGATAAGGAAAGCTCGGGGAAAAAAATTCACCACAGGATCCTTGTCTTGTGTAGTAGAGTTCAGTGTCGGACTGCCTTGTGTTGTGTTGTGGTGTCTCGGTCTTTCTTTCCACACTCTTCTCTCACTTATTTATTCTTTATTTAGCAACTTTCTCGTCTCCTTCTTGTCTGCCTCCTGCCTCTAGCACTACTACCACCACCACCATCACCACTCCAACTACAACTACCACTGCAATGAATGAATGTATCTGTAAAACCCTACTTGTACTTTGTGTCTCTAAAGTATAAATAATGGTTTCCAGTCTCCCAACAACTACAAGTACCACACCAACACCAACACCAATGCCAACGCCAACGCCAACATCAACGCCAACCTATCTTCATCTCATCCTCATCCTCATCCTCATCCACACTCTCGTCCTCGTCTTCCACATAATCATATTTTAACATTACTAATATATCCTGGCACCGGCAATGCCCTCCTCGTCGTCAGTTTCACAGAATGCATGACGAGCCTCTTGTCAAACTATCTCCTCTGACAATCATAAGACCGAAACGCCATTCTTTTTCTTTTTCTTCTTCATGTTGAGCCTCTTGAACAGCAAGAGACAACGGAGTTTGGGAAAAGTTGTTGCCGACGGGCTTCTACCGGACCACTTCCCCCTTCCTGACGTACAAGTCCTCCCCTTCCTTTATCCCACAAACAATAACGATCCCATCCCATGGAAAAAACTTGAGTCTCAAGATGTTGATTTCGAGCAGCGTCCACATAGCCACAGCGGTAAAATAAAGACTGATTGTGAAGAAAGAATGCAGAGAAAAATACTGAATTTAAATTGTTACAAATGGCTCACACGCAAGTCTAGCTTGGGAAATAGTGACACAGTAATAAATAACAATGGCAGAAACATCTGAGCAATCAAAATCAGGCTCATGCTCAAGATCATGCTGCACGATAATTTCCATCCATAAAAATGGCAGATGCATTCAGAACCAGAACCAGATCCAGATCCAGATCCAGCACCAGCGCCAAAAACAAAACCATCGTGCAGTTCATTGCAATGCAGTAGAATAGAAAACACAATGCATTGGAATGGGAAGAGGTTAAAAATAATCCACAGAGACCCACCCAGTAACGTGAAGGAGACAATAAAGAAGTAAAAAGTAAAAGTGAAACTGGAAAACATGAATTGCAGTCGGAGCGCTTACGTTACATTCGCTGGAATAAAACTCGTGGAAAATCCAAAGTGTCCAAAGACAAAGTGGAGAGAAGAGAGGACTTGACTCAAGTCACAGACTATTATTGTCATACACAAGTAATGACAAAAAACAAAAGAAATGAAATTTGCGAAGGAAATATGTCTATGGATGTACATACCTACATAGGTACCTACCTACCTATACATCTGTGCTAAGGAGCCGACGTTGGAAAGAGAAAACAAAAATGAAAATACACAAGGAGTAGAAATTCTTAGGAGCGGAGAACTAACGAAATATGTGTACAAGTCTGCAAGATTTTCCTCCACCAGAGCCAAAGCTAGTGCCAATGCCAATGCCAATGCCAGCGCCAACACAAACTTGGTTTCGCTTTCACATTCCTCTCTGTATTCTCATCTGCACTTGCTTGAGAACAGTGTAGTGTTACCAAAGCATCCTACAGATACAGATACTTAATACAGAAATGGTTTAAGTTGCTCCTTGCTTCGTCTGGTCGGGCGGTTCTTGTTCATGTTCTGTTTTCCTTTTAGGTATATCTAAGCTCAGAATTTTATGTATTGACTGTGCTCGAGACTGTTGGTGGTGCACATGATATTTTTTGTAGATACAAGAAGGCACTCTCAAGAACACACACACACTCACTCTCACTCACTCGGTGGTTGTTGTGAGTTGTGACGGCGTTGCGATTTCTGAGCTTGGTTTGGTGGTAGAAAAACCATAAGGAGTCTTAATACTTGAGGGAAAACGCTGGTGTATTTTATTGTCTGGATAGAAAACAATCGATGTAGGAATACAGATAAAACATACACCAAGTATATAAACTGTTGCCAGCTGAGGAGAGAGAGACAGAGAAAAGGAAATGTAGGTAATAGTGCCCACGAGTACGTAGCTACTATACATGTGTACAGTGTTATGAAGTCGAGCAGAATACAGTAGAGAATATCTGGATTTTTAGTTTCTCTCCTTTCCCTTTCCCTCCCCTTGCCTATTCTCCCTTTAACATTCAATAGTGCTAATACCTTTTTCGTGTTCCACTGAACTCAAATTGAAAGAAAAACAAAAGCAATGTACATAACTGCGGACTGTGGACGTTAGTCTGGATAGGTATAGGTACAGTGGCTTGTTTCTTAAACTCGCTCAGCTGAGGCTCACAAATATTACTTGCATCCAACGATCCAACTATTTCAACTGATTGCCTTAGCAAACCAAACATACTTACCTACCAACAAATGCAATGTATGTTCAGCTACAGCTGTGCTGTCTTGTGTTTCCCACTTTCCACTTATTCCTTCTTGTCACAGTCACAGTCCCAATCTCCTCAACCAAGTCGACTTCTTACTTGTTCTAATATCTTCCTGTTCAACTCAACTCAACTTACTCTTATCTTGTTCTCGATCCTGCCACAATTCATATCTGGAGCAAATGCCTGCAAATCATACTTTCTACTTGACGTAGGTAGGTACTTCATTTAGGATAACGACAGCAGACGACATTTACTCCGGAGTCGGGCTATTTAGACAATTGCAGATTATTATTACACGTATAAATTGAAACATGAGTGACAATATAAAGCAGTCTTTGGACAAGGGAACAGACCACGTCATGGAATAACATAGAAGGAAATTGTGATAATTGCTAGGAAAATCAAGGTGACTGCTGGCGAAAGGGAAAGCCATAGCAGGCGGAGAGAGCACCTGTGTGGATTATGGTAGGTGGTCAGTATGCCATTAACCAGTTAATGCTCTACTTACGGAGAGTAACTTTACATGCGTAGGTACAGAGAATTGGTCTTAATGGAATACAATGTCAGTGTGAAATCCTGGAGTGGAGAGTAAAAAACGGTGTAAAAGAGTGTCACACGTCATGACGGAGCGGTGAAAGTAAAAGCAGCTTAGTATATCTACGTATACAGTATTAGTACACTATAAAAACTGATACATCTAAAACGCAGATGCGTCTCACACCTGAGGTACGTCTGAAAATCTAAAGTGTAAAAATCTTGCAGACTGGATATGCGTTTTTGATGCGTTTGTTCATAAAAAACGTAACAGAAGAAAAAATAGACGCCTTGAAAAAACGTAAAATAAATAAAAACAGGCGTTATGAAAAAACATTAACTAGACAAAAAGGCGTTTTGAAAACCCATAAAAACGAAAAAATACACAGATTGCAAAAAGTAAAAAAGAAAAAACTAGGTCTCCACCATACGTCGCTTTTCGCATTCTCTTCGCTTTTTCTCTTCGCATTTTGCACTATTGGAATGGGTTGGAAAATCTCAAATCCGTTTGTTTGGCAAAATGCGAAGAGAAAAATCGAAGAGAATGCGAAGAGCGTCGTATGGTAAAGACCTACTGTGTTTAGAAAAAGTTCAAAAAAACAAAATAAACGTTTTGTAAAAATAGAAATAAAAAATTAGTTATAACAAAGGGCAAAATAAAAAACCGTGTCTCGCAGTCCAAAATGCATCTTAATATGTTTGCGACACACTGAAGATGCATCCTAACTGCGTTCACCATTATAGTAAAATACAAGTACCTTTTGGCGTTCTAGATGCATTTGTCGTTGTATTAAGATTGCTCAATGTTTACAGTGTACATACACTGTGGCAGACAGAGTAGAAATATTTGTTTACTTGCCTGCTCCACGCATTCTGCTCCCGCTCTGATGTGACTAGATGCTGATGGCTGATGGCTGATGGCTAGTGGCTAGTGGTGATGTTGGATGTGATGCGGATAGTGGTAGACCAAAGAGAGTAGACAAAAAATAGACGGTGCCATTTACTTTGCTTAACTTGTATGTTTGTGTTTTGCTCGAAACTGACTTTCAGGGTTCTTAGACATTGAAACGTAAATGGGAATAATTGCAAGGTTGTTGTGGTGGATGGTTTGAGTATGGTATGCTAGGGGTGGTGTGGTATAGACAGGGGTAGAGGAGCAAGCATTAGTTTCGTGGCTTGGCTTCACTTGGCATGGCATGGAGGAAAGTCGTAATCGTAAGGAAGAAGGACGTGCCAGCCAGGAGCAGCATGCATAGCTCTCAGTCAACTTCCCAGACCAGACCCACATACTTAGTAAATGTTATAAAGGAAAGGGAAACAAGTCGATTAGGACTAAGGGCTGTGTTTGTGAATGTGAACATGTACAACTGTCGTATACTGTGGAGCTGGAGCTGGCTCTGGAGCACGAGCCGGATCTGGGTCTGGATACTTTTCGCTTTAGATGGGATCGAGGAAAAAAAGAGTGAGAAAGAGCGAGCGAGTAACTTTTACGAGGGATACATACCTACACCTACGTAAATGTACCCAGAGCGCAGCTAGACTAGAGAGCAAGACTACAGGAGTGCACAGCTATGCAGCATGTTTCGCCGTCTGGACATGGAATGATAGAATGGGAGTGCAAGTGTATAAAAGGAACGAGAGATCTAAACTCACGACGTTGAGTAATTAGTGATTAGAAGAGTTGAAAAAATGAGGGAAATCCCACGGGAAGAACACGGGTTATTAGAGACAGACATGGAGAGAGAAGAAAGAGTGAGAGAAAGAATAAACGGCTGTCGCTTTCCTTGCCTCCGCACAAACACATTCGCCATTCTCACTTTTCCTTTCCTTCCCCTTCCCCAAACTTTACTTTGCTCCGTCTAACCCAAAACCTTAAAGTCAAAGCTCAATGAAATCAATTTCAACGGAGGGAAACGTAACAAGAATATTCATTTCCTTTTAATGAGCCCCTCAGTATTAGTATTCTTCGGTATCTGTTGTCTGGGAGACAGGTTCAGGTTTGGCTTTCCGATGTGTGAATGCAACCTGCTCTCGCTACTCCAACTTCAGTCCATAGAAGGATACGTATGTGGAGGTACTACACACACTGTCTATAGTCACAATCGCATTTCCTTTGCATTTAGTGTCTGCTCATAGAGTCTGCCATTTTACACAAGTCTTGCAAAAGTTTTCCAAACGATTCTTTCCCTCCATACATCCCATCCTTTGTGTAATATACTAATTTTAATCATACCATTGGCATGACTTGACTTAACTCGACTCAACTCGACTTGGCTAGACTTGGTTTCTATAACTTATGTGCAGAGAGAAGAGCCGAGTTCCGGATGGAAATTTCGGGTTACGCACAATCGTCTCTGAAGGAGACAATGATGAACTTCTTCACATTTACTTCCACACTGAACTGCATTTCATTTCATTGTTCCCAAGTCTCACAAGGTCTGATTGGATAGGCGTTTAATTCAGATTCGAAGTCGATCCACCGTGAAACCAAGTTTAACCATGAACCGTGTGTATATTCATTTTATCACGGCTCATTTTACTCCTCGCATTTACCTAATTTACTTCTGAATAATTGCTTCTTTCGCCAAATGCTTTAGTCAGATTAAGACTCGCACAATCAGGTCACTTTTAATGCACAACTTTATGGAATTTCTCCCACTCATTTCCAACCTACGTGGAGTGCTTAAGAAAAAGAAGAAGAAGCGCAAGAATAAGAAAGACCAATCGCTCAAATTAAGAGACACATAGGTATTTGAATTGACTTGACTTCCATTTCCTGAACATGGCCTTGGCTTCATCCTGACTACTGATTTCCCTGTCATTATGTTTGTTTCAAACTTTCAAACCGTTGATTTTTAAATCTTATGACATCTCGCCTGCAGAACTTACAAACAAGGTGATAAAATTCTTCAGCCACAGCTGAAAAATACAATCACAAGTTCTCCGCTATACCTGCAACCGCTTCGAGAATTTTGCATAATATCCTCTAACGAGTCGATACGAAACTTCTGTCTGGAACTGTGGTGGGACCTACATATACAAGAACACAACTTTAGTGTATTCCCTTTTGGTTTGGCTTTGGCAATCACCAAGTTGTTTCACCATGTTTTTTTACTGTTTATATTTCCCGACCACAGTAAAGATAAGAAAGTTACAAGCTTGTATTTGTATCTGGCGCCATTAAATTTAAATTGAATTTTGTCACACGAGATTTTCACGGCGACCTTGAGTTTATGTGTGGCAAGCATGTGTCGTCCATTTCAAATCCTTTCCATGTGGACTGTGTCTGGAAATATTATGTGGTACAGGAAGCTTTCACACATGAAAGTCTACATACAGATATCTATAGTGCATGTATTCTATATGTACCTATGTAGGTATGAGGGAGAAACATAATCCTAGGATTGCCAGCAGTAAAAATGGCTGGAACTAAAATGTTTGGTATTTACTTGAAATTAGTACAGCAACACTTGAGCGTAGGTAAGTGTTCCGCGTTGAGAGAGGAAAAAGATGTTTTATGTTGAGTGCATCCCACCTAAGGTGACAATCATAGTGGCCTGGCATCGCATCAGTGTTGTGTACACAATCTGTATTGTAACTGTACCTACGGCATATTAGTATTCCGGAGTATTGCATATGCTCTGGTCTGGTCTGGTTTGGCTTGGCCTGGTTGTTCAGCCGGAAAAAGGCAGGGGAAAAGTACGATGCCATAAACTATTTTACTTTAACAAAAAAGTTACCATAGAGAGTTTAAACTTAATTTATGTTATATTATTTCCCGTTCTTCATTGCACATTACGTGCGACTAAGAGCAAGCTGAAGGGAAGTTGGAGCTGGGATTGCAAGGCTTGGCTTGAACAGAGTGTATGGGGCTGACATATATACATACGTTATATAGACACTGTGGACAGTGATAGTGATAGCGGTAGTGGATTGCTATTAGTGTTAGTATGGCATAATGTGTAATAATGCCAGACCAGATGTACCTTCCTATCCACACGTAATCGTCAATATCCCCAGCTAGGTGAAGTAAAGCCAAGGTGCTTCACTTATACGGTGCGGAAGTGTCTACACTGTAAAAATTAACGAATCTTAATTCAGGAAAAATGCATGCACAAGGTAAAATACAAGCAGATATTTAGTATTATGAACGCAGTTAGGATACGTCTTAAGTGCAGCAAAAATTTTGTATTTCAGGAATTTCGAAACGTTTCAAAATTTTCTAGTTTTAAAATTTTGAAACACCTCAAAAATGCATATTTCAAAAATTTTGATACCTTTTAAAATTTCCTATTTCAACAAATTTGAAACATTTCAAAACTTCCTATTTCGGTAATTTTGAAACATGTCAAGTAAATCAAAAACTGTGACTCTGACATGAGCTTTAGATGCTCTTTAGGCTTTTATATGTAACTTTAGGTGAATTTGAGACACATCCTAGCTGCATTCATAACTTCATACTTTGTACATTTTAGATACACCAGTTTTTACAGTGTACCTAAATATAGTATACCATTTCAAAAGCTGTGTATTATGGATCCAAAATAAGGGAATGTATACGGCAAGCTTTTATTGGTTTTCTGCCATTTTCTCTCCTCGCTGCCCATCATTTATGTTTGGTTCATGGAGAGCTGTAAAAACGCAGTAAATTGCGACATAATTTCAGCACCAATCACTATTAAAAAGGGTGAAAAGGCAACCCAAGTCTAGCTTTTTTTATTATCATTAGTTTGAATACGGTCGTAAAGCATGGGTGTAAATGTTCATTTCACGACCTTTGCAACATTAACTGGAGTTGGAGGGATGACAATAAAATATTGCATGAATTATACGGGAATACCTTTAGCTAAATGGATGCTACTGGTCCTTGTCCTTTCCGTCGTTATCATAGCCGTTCTCGTTCTCATTGTCATTGCCATTGTCATTACCGTCGTCATTGTCATTAACTTTGTCTTTGTCTTTACCTTTGTCCACCATCCTGGTCTTTATTTATCCAGATTGTAATACAATTTCGCCTCAACCAGTTCCATTTCAATTAAGAGCAAAGAATGTGATTGCAATTTTAATGTACATTTTAAAAATGCTCATACATCTCTGTAACCTACAATTCAATTTAATTCAATTCACTTGAGTTCAATTCAATTAATATTTTAATTTTCCTCTTTGGTCATTTCGAATTGGCAATCACGAGACAAGGCATAATATAAACGCATATATTATGCAGGCAGTGATTTAGCGTTTGCATGTAGAGTACAGTAAATTAAAGCTGCATACATGTGTACAATGTGGTTGAGGAATTTCGTGGGTGAATTCGCATTTAAATTTGAATGTTGGGTGTGTATACATACAATCTATGCTTACCGTATTTATCAAGTATTAGCTGGGGACATGAAAAGTTTTTTTAAGAGGTAATTCTTCTCTTTGTTTTGCTTTTTCTCAAAACCTCAATTTTAATTTTTACGGTTGTTGAAAACATGGAATTTATTTTCCATGTTTTGTATCCTTGTATAGTTTTTACCCTTTCTCAAAACGTGACATTTTTTTGGCTCTCGAAAACGTCGACTTTTTATTTTTACAGCTTTTAAAATCGTCAATTTTTTTAAAATTTCTTCGGTTTTTGAAAACCTTTTATTTTGTATTTTAAAAAGCGTCAATTTTTAATTAATTACTGCCCTTGAAAACGTGACTGCTTTTTATCTTGCATTTTTTGAAAACGGTATTCTTCTTTTTACATTTGTGAAAAACGTGAATTCACTTACTATTTCAAATTTTTTAAAACTTCAATTTTATTTATTTTGCAATTTTTGAAAACGTTTATTTTTTATTTTTTTCACGTTTTTTAACGCAAAAATTTTCGTAATATC
>JAAXYX010004598.1:0-12113 GCA_036851915.1 Ptenothrix huangshanensis
TACCATGATCTGGTCCACAGTAGGCACATGTTCTGTGGGAAACATGGGATGCTCTCATAATACAAGCAATTTGTATGGAAATGCCCAGAGAGAGACACAGAGAGAGTTGGCAATGTAATGCAATGTTGTAAAAACAAAATAGTTGATGCAGTATATTTTATCCCATTCGAGAAAAAAATGTTACCATAGCCATTATTTTTTTGGTATTGGAAGAACATCCTTGTTCTTTGTTCACCGAAGGAGGTCTAGCACATTTATTTTTCAAATTCCTGCTCAAACTTACTGGGTGAGACGCGTAGAGCAGGAGCAGCAAAACAAAAACAAAAACAAAAACAACAGCAACTGACAATGGAGAAATCCGGGGAAGCACAAGTGCATTCAACGGCAAAACAATCACAAAGAAGCCACAGAAGATGGCAAAGTTACTCGCCAACAAAAATTAATTACTTTCTCTACTTACTTCTGTATCTGTACTGAAGTACAGCAGGACTTGCTATATAACTATACAAGTATATTGCTCTATATACATTTTCTACGTAGTATATACATACCACCCGTTACCTAGTGCAACTTCGCAAATCACAGATATCTGTACAAGGAGGAAGCTGTAAGTTGCAATTTAGTGCTTCCTACACTTGTACTTACAAACATGGTCGGGTTCAACATGCAATTAAGCATACTTGCCAATGTGGAAATTGGAAATTGAATTCTGCGGAAATTGTAAAGAATATTCGACGAATTGGAATACGCAGATATTTGTATAATAAGTCGTATTTAACACCTAGGCCTATATGTATACATATACCTACATAGTATATAGTTTAGGTAGTATACAATATAAATTTTTGAAACTGTGGCTGGTGCTGGCTCTGGTTCTGGTTCTGGTTCTTTGGTTATGGTTCTGGAAATAAAAAAAGCACCCGTGTGTGACAATACATTTTTTGAAAACGTTGAACTCTTTGTAGGACGAGACAAATTCCATGCTCCTACGAAATTTATGGTTGTTCTCCTTACGATTAGTGTCCGAAGGGTATTGTGTTGCGTACAAATGTAGAATGAAACAACACCATTTCTTTTCAGGTCAAATTTTTTTCTTTCTTATCACTGCGATCAATACAACTTGTCCCTTAATAAAGTTAAAATAAAATGAAAGCAGATAGTGAAAGTATCAAATTGTAAGAGAGGAGAGAGCGGCAGGAACACTTGTTAGTCGAGTGGAGGTGGATATACTTATGCACACTGCAAAAAATGATGCATCTAAAATGAAAAAATGTATTCGTACGCAGTGTAATAATAATTAATGCAGGTAGGATGCATTCTAAGCGCATCTAAACAGCAACTCGCAGTTCAAGATTTGTTTTGATGCGTTTGTGATGCACCTAATTTTCTTCAAGATTGTTAAAATAGGAAAGCTTAAATGGTTTTCAAGTTGTTAAAATAGGAAATTCAGAATTGTTTAGAAATTATTACATTAACCAATGTTATTGAAAAAAGTGATAAAATTTAAAAATCGTTTAAAAATTGCCAAAAACTGAATTTTTGAAACCCTTTCGAGCTGCCAAAACACAAGTTTTAGATCGTGGAAAAATAAAATTGTAAAGCTTTTAAAGATTGTTGGAACGAAAAATTTAAAGCGTTTAAAAAGTGTTAAAAAATGAAAATTTAAAATGCTTAAAAGTTGTTTAAATACAAAATTTCGACACGTTAAAGACTGTTAAAATAGAAAATTTTGAGGTGTTACAAAGTTTTTAAAATAGGGAATTTCAAAACATTGAAAAATTTATAAAATATAAAATTTTGAAACGTTTAAAATTGATAAAATATAAAATTTCAAATGCCTAAAATTTGTAAAATTACAAAAATTTGGGGCTTTTAAAATTTATTAATGAAATTTTGAAGTGTTTTAAAATTTGCTAAAATATAAAATCCCACAGTCCAAGGTACGTTTTTAATGCATTTGTGATGCAACTAATATTTATCCTTACTTCGTTGACGCTTACACTAATTCCTAATGAATTTCTGCCTGTTTACTTCAATTTTCTCCAATTTTGAAATTCTTCAGTTTTTACAGTGTATGTAGTTGTGTAGTATCGCTCAGAGTACGATATAATATCAAAAATGTTTTTCCCTGCATGTACCTATACACATAATCTCAAAAGGAAAGCGTAAAACTTGTGAAGGACCTTGCATGAGAAGGTGAACAAAGAATTGAGCGGAAAGAAAACCCTATACGGCCGTTTCGAGTATTTATAAGGATTTTTGTTGAGTTGCTACGAGAGCTGGAAAGATGAAGAGAAAGATAGGACGATAAAGTAATACAATTTTACGGACAGACAAATGTTTGAGGGACCACTTATGGAATCCATTGTTGCACGGAGAGGAGATGAAGAACAAGTAGAAAAGTTTTATTCTTTTTGGGGTAGAAATGAGCCGTCGAGTGGGTAGATAGGGAAGAAGAAACGAGAAAAAGTTGAAAATAATGTGTCGCGGCAGCTAAAGGAAATAATGTGACAGTCGAGTTTAATCATAGTTGAAGTTTTACAAATGTTATGTAATTGAAAGCAAGTTTTCAAAAGAAAAGTCTTTCTAAGCAAATGTACGGTAATTATTGCCTTTTTTCAAAATGTTTCGAGTTTTGACTTCTGAGCTTTGTAACATCACATTGCATCTTCGTATTCGCTGTGCAAGGCCTTACCTTGACTTGACTTGAGATAAGGTAGTCTCTCGCACTCAATCTTCGTCGTAGATTTTCGGCTTTTGGATACATGGCTCTGAAGCAGTAGCGCCTGCACGGGTTGGCTTTGTACGCCTAGACCTACACAACCTGTTTTTTAAATTTACAGGGAATGAGATACAGTTTTTTTAAATTTACTTAAAAACAGATAAAAACCCAGACGCAAAAACAGGCAATTTTTTCACATTCACACAAAAACAGGTGCAGCTTTTTTAAATGTACACAAAAACAGATGCAGTTTTTTAAAAAATGTACACACAGGTTTTTTCACATTTACACAAAAACAGACGCAATTTTTCGAAAAATATCCGCGAAAAGATGCAATTTTTTCACATTTACACAAAAACAGATGCAATTTTTTGAAAAATATCCGCGAAAAGATTTAATTTTTTCACTTTTACACAAAAACAGATGCAGTTTTTTTACACAAAATCATGCATATTTAAACTTACAGAAAAACAGTTTTTAAAAGTGTAAACAAAAATAATCCATTTTTTAAAATTTACACTACATAAAATTCAGCTTTTTAGCAGGTCTACAAGAAAAAATCCTGGTAACGCTACTACTCTGAAGGAGAGGAAAAGCCAATGAAGAAAGAGACAAGGACCGCTGAAAATTCTTTAAGTAAACATTATCTCAACAGAGGAAAAAACAATTTTAGTCCTTTTAGTATTTCCTCCGGTACACTTACCCACTATCATCGTGCGCTTCCAACTTATTTCTAACTTCATTTGGTCTAAAAGGAGCTTGCAGGAACAATCAAATGAAATTTTATATCGCTTCCAAGTGGATCCCTAATTCAATTTGTACCACATTAAACTTGATGAGTTTCATAAGGATGAAGGCTATTAACATTTAATGGATTCCCAAAATAAATCCCGACCACAAGGAACAATTGAATTTTCCATTGTCATTCATTTACCGCATTTTCAAAATTGATTTAACTTTATTTTTGCTCTCCTCACTACAACAGTAGTCACTACTATGTACATTGTCACAACTCCAAAAACAAATTTTTTCAGTATGTCCAATTTTCGAATGCTAATCATTACGCATCACTTGAATTCAAATTCCCTAATAAATCTCTTTATATAAAATGAAGGCTTTAGGTGTAATTTGTAAAAACTGGGGTATACCAAATATCACAAATCTTGTTGTATTTCCTTTGTAACTATGAACGGAGTTAGTATGTTCATCTCAGCGTTATCTTCAGTGCATCCAGGAATCTAAAAAGAAACGGAAATCCAAAACGCGTCAAAAGTGCAACTAAAGCTTATCGCACAATCCAAGAAGCATATTTTTTTTAGTAAAAATGTAATTTTTTTTTAATCTTATAAAATTTTAATATTGTCAAAATAGTTCGTTTATAAAATTATGATCTGTTTTTAAATAGCGCGTTTGTGAAGTAATGTATTTTTTTTAAAATGACGTTTGTTAAATATTTGAACTTTTTTAAAACGGTGTTTTTTATGAAATTCGTCCTAGGTGAACTTGGGATGAGTTTAGTTTTCAAAAAGTCCTAACTTTTATCAACCCACCATTTCAAAAAAGTTTACAATTTGATAAGCACGTCATTTCAAAGTAGTTCAAAATGTTAAAAACTAATTATTTCGAAAAAGTGGAAAATTTTTTAAGCACGCTATTTCAAAAAGGTTCAAAATTTCCTTAGCACACTATTTCAAAGAGGTTCAAAACTTCATAAATTCTCTATTTCAAAAAGTTCAAAATTTCATAAATACTTCATTTCAAAAAGGTTCAAAATTTCATAAATTCATTATTTCAAAAAGTTCAAAACTTCTTAAATTCTCTATTTCAAAAAGGTTCAAAATTTCATAAATACTTCATTTCAAAAAGGTTCAAAATTTCATGAATACTTCTTTTCAAAAAGGTTCAAAATTTCATAAATACATTATTTCAAAAAGTTCAAAACTTCTTAAATTCTCTATTTCAAAAAGTTCAAAACTTCTTAAATTCTCTATTTCAAAAAGTTCAAAATTTCATAAATGCACCATTTCAAAAAGGTTCGAAATTTCATAAATGCACTATTTCAAAAAGGTTCAAATTTTCATAAATGCACTATTTCAAAAAGGTTCAAATTTTCATAAATGCACTATTTCAAAAAGGTTTAATATTTCATATACACTATTTTGTAACTGTGCAAAATGTTAAAAACGAACTATTTCAAACCGGTAAAAATTTTATAAACAGTACAGATAAAAGTCACTCGACGATGTTGCTCGGCTTTAAAGCATTACCCAGGACCAGGACTCTCTGTTTCAGACAACTAATTATATACGGGAGTACACCAAGCGCCATGGTACAAGGGAAGTATTAGGCAGCTCCTATAAAACTACTGGAGAGTTGAAACATTTCTCCAACGATGTCGCTGCATTTCCCCTTTCAGAAAATACTTTTTCGTTTCATCCTCGAAGCTATTTATTACGTATTTATTTTCTAAGCAATTTTGGAAAGTGGTGCATATCTATTAACTTACTTAGAGGTTGAAGTTTTTAAATACAAAATTACTACATTTTAACGCAACGCTTTAGTTTAATAAAATATTGTAGCAATCTACTATTACAGAATTTAAAAATATAATAATGATGAAATAATGGGAAAAACCATCTTAGCCTTGATTATATGTTTTTATACTGAACTAAAGGTGCAATAATCTAATAGCAGCTGGCAACTGCATACCATAATATTGCTAACAGATGTATACTTATCGATGTTTTGTCACTTACGTAGGAACTGCGTGCCATTACCCACTCAAAGGTGGCTGCATCATTTTGACAGTTTCCTTTATCATTGCAAAAGTGTTGGTCTCCAACTCCATAATTTTCAAAATGACATTCACTGTCAGGTTGACACTAAACTTACCAACATATTTTTAACCCACTGTAATATATTATTAGCGAAAGAATATTCAGAGGCATTTTATAATTATAATTACTATTCCACGATTCCATTCAAAGGATGTAATAGTAGCGGATATGTTCTTCCGGTTGATTGCATGCAACTGAGATTGATAATTTCTATTCTGATTTTCCAAAGCTAAATCTGATAATCAAGCGTGTAAAATGTGGAATTGTAGAATACGGATAGTAGATATTATTTTTAATTCCAAATCACATACCTTTGCAAAATGCCTTTACAACTTTTATCACTAAAAATATCTATGTAGAGGCTAGATAAAATTTGGTTGAAACTAAGCCTTCCAACTAGTTGTCACCCCGAAGTAAGAGCAAAAAGTGTGATCATGGAAGCTCCAAAAATATGGATTTCCCTAATCCTTCTCATAGCCTTTGAACCAGGTAAGATTTTAAGTAGCTTAACTAAGCGTAGACCAAGCCTAGAAGGGATTTTACTGCCTTCTTTAACATTTTCCCGAAAAGGAAGTTTTTTTAAAGATGTAAACGAAAACGACGCAGTTTTATTAATTTTGTACGAAAACGGGGAAGTTTTTTTTAATTTACAAAAAATCGACGCGTTTTTTTTAATTCTATACAAAAACGGGCAGGTTTTTTAATATTTACAAAAAAACGACGTGGTTTTTTTCAAATTTATAGGAAAACGGGTAAGCTTTATTTAATTTACAAAAAATGGACGCAGTTTTTTCAATTCTTTACGAAAACGAACGGTTTTTTTACATTTACTAAAAAACGACACGCTTTTTTTTAAATTTTTATGAAATCGGGGATTTGTTTTTAATTTACAAAAAAACGACGTAGTTTTTTAGATATATACAAAAAATGGGAAATATTTTTAAATTTACACGGCAAAGACACAAATTTTATAATTTATACTTGATAAGATGCTGCTGTGTTTTAAAATTTTACATTGTATGAGATCAAGTTTTTTTCACGCCTACACTAAAAATCCAACAGGCGCTAGTGGATTTATTCAGCGTTCTGCAGTAAATTTTTCAACAATTCAGATTTAAACGAAAAGGTGTTTCTTTAAAAATCAATAGGGACAATACTGACCACCGGGGTTAGCTACGAAGCAGACAGTATTGCGGTTCTTACTCCGGCAAAGGATGACTCGGTCATTGAGCTAAATTCAGAATACGACAATCTCCACCCAGTATTCCTCCCATTTTCGACAATTTTTGAAAAATTGGAAAATTTTATCGATGAGTCAGGAACTAATGAAGAAAACAAGGAAGAAGAGAGAAGAAAAATTGGGGATATCTCACGACATTCGAAGGGCAAGCATGTGAAGGAGGATGAAGATGATTTGGAATTAGAAGCTACAAGTATGAGGGAAGGTCTGTTGGAACAAATAGACGCTGGAGAACTTGATGTGAATGATGAAGCGCATCGTAAAGCTGTTAGTAAGTCGGATGATTCTAACGAGGAAGGGAACTCGAGTTCCAGTTCCAGTTCCAGTTCAGAGTCTGATTCCGAGTCGGATGAAAACAGCAAAGAAAACGTGAGTCCGAGGAGCAGGGGTTGTGGATGCTTGAACCAGATCCAGGACCAAAATCAGAACAAAAACCAAAACCAGAACGAGAACGAGAACGAGATACAAGTGATCGGTGACTTGGATGATGGGGAAGAAGAAGATGTGGATGATAGGCAAACGATTAGGTTTCAGGACCTTAATTTGTTACAACTGGGAGCACAGTTTATTGAAGACCTCAGTGGCGGGTTGGACATATTTCAAATTGCTGAACATGCTTTGGACACTTTGATCGACGACAGGAAGCACAACCGAAGCTTTGGCGCTCAAAATATATTGATTTTGTCAGCAGCCTTTGGATTTACTGCTAATCTACAAGTCAAGAATGGTAGTAAGTGCAACATTTATTTTATTTCAAAATTAATATTTACATAATTACTTACATGAAAAATGCTTTGTAAAAAATTTTGCGTCTGCATTGCATTTACAGATAAAACACATTAAAACTGCATCTAAAGCACATTTCGCTGTTTATGGTGCACTTAAATGCGTTTGTTTTGTGATGTACAATGTACATAATTATAAGGTTTCAGAATTGCTGAGACAGGACATTCTGAAGCGTTTGAAAAATACTGAAATAGAAAATTTTGAACGTTTTGAAAATGGTTGAGATAGGGAATATTAATGTTTCAAAATTGCTGAGATAAAAAATTTTGAAGCGTTTTAAAATTGCTAAAATGGGAATTTTTGATACGTTTGAAAATTGCTAAATTGGGAAATTTTGATACATTTTAAAATTGCAAATGTAGAAAATTTTGAAATGTTTTAAAATTGCAAATGTAGAAAATTATGAAATGGTGTGTGAAAAAGTGTTTGAAAACGCTGAAATTAGGAAATTTTAGTGTTTGAAAATTGGTGAAATTTGTAATCTTAAAGCGTTTGAAAATTAATAAACTAAAAAAGTTTGTAGCGTTTGAAAAATGCTAAAACAGAAAATTTCGAAGCATTTCAAAATTTCTAAGATCGACAATTTTGAAGCGCAAAAATGTCACACACATGTCTCGTTAAGTACCAAATTGGGCATATCCAGAAATTCCTATTAGCAAACTGGAGCATTTCAATTCATTTTTTACTGGACATGTCTTACTTTTCCTCCTGAGCAAAAATGCAAGTAATTTATTCCGATATTAACTAATATCGGAATTCAACTTTGGTGTTGAAACGACTAATTATATGCTGCTCCTTACAGATACATGCATGTAACAATGAATGTAGCATAGTTTTGTGCATAACGATAACGATTCATATCCCGTACAAACACTTTGATAGATTGACATGGTTTGTAGATGGAGAAGAGGCAGAAGAGACGACGACGACGATCAAATCGATACTAAATCAAGACACTATGACCATAGCGGCTCCACCAGTCGTAGTTGTGAATAAAGTTGAATATCGCGTTCCACCTCAACATGAAAAACCTTTAATTGAAAGTCTTGAACCGGACACTGTAGTACAGGGATACTATCATAATTCTGGAAGGGAAATGAAATCCTTCATCAGTAAGTTCTAACTATTAGTATGCAACATTTCATAAAGTCTGCAAGGTAAATAATTATTTTTTTTGGTGAATTGAAATGAAAATGTTTCATATAATTAATTGTTTCAGTTGGGATAGGTTCCGCATCCGCTTTTTTCATCGTCTTGGTGCTCGTTTGGAAGTTAACAAATAAGAATGGTCCGTTGGACAAAGTTGCTTTAAGCGATATAAAATAAAATAAAAAGTCTCAATCAAAATTTCT
Source organism: Ptenothrix huangshanensis (assembly GCA_036851915.1). Lineage (NCBI taxonomy): Eukaryota > Metazoa > Arthropoda > Collembola > Symphypleona > Dicyrtomidae > Ptenothrix > Ptenothrix huangshanensis. Next base: position 8,938 of record JAAXYX010004598.1, read on the forward strand.
TCAAAAATTCATGCAAACACAACATTAAGGATCCTGATGATGAAAACATAAACAAACAGATGTAAAAATAATAAAAGAAAAATGTTATATTATGTAGAGTGCATCTATCTACCTACAAGTAGGTACTAATAAATTTGCTTTCTTTGAAGAGTGAAAATGTCATTTCTCATCACTAGATGGCATCAAAAGCTTTTATATTTATTTCAAAACCCAGCGATTTTACTTTAAGCTAGTCAATGCAATTCTGTTCAATTTCAAGTTCATGTGCTGAATTTAGTTTTAATCTTAAATATTCTTGCAGTGAAGTGGTGCAGTTATTATAAATTCTCTTTTAAATATCAAACAGCATGCACTTTAACATTAATTACGGAATTATTGATAAAACACGTTCCTGATTCTGATGCCAGCATCACCACCGGGTTACCGACCGGGACGGTTTTTAATTCAATTCATTTACACTGACCCTTTTACTTTTATACGTGCTTGAATTGTGTATCTAAAGTGCATCTCGCAGTCCAATATGTATTTTTAAAACGCTGGTACGGCTAAAAACGACACATCTTGAAATCACACACAAAAATAATAGATTATGAAAACCTGTAACAATAAATTTTTGGAATTTTTACGTAGCTTAAAAGAAAGAAAAATCGTTTTAAAAAAGCATAAAAAATAAACAATAGGCGTTTTAAAAATGTAATAAAAAGACCCTTTGAAAAAACAAAAAAAGAGAAGCTAATTAAAGATTGTGTGAGGTGATTAAAGGTGTTTAGAGAAATTTTTTTTTCAAAATTCCTAAAATAAGAAATCTCACAGTCCAAGATTTGTTTTTAATTACATTTAAAGAATGTAAAACATGAAATTTTGAAACATTCAAAAATTGTCGAAAAACGATATTTTGAAACGTTTAAAAATTGTCAAAACAGGAAATTTTTAAACATTCAAACATTTTTGAAAAAGAACTTTTAAAACATTTAAAAATTGTCAAAACAGGAAATTTTGAAGCTTTCAAAATTTTTTCAAAAACAAATTTTAAAACGTTAAAACATTTGTAAATTAGGAAGTTTTGAAACATTGAAGAATTGACAAAATTGGAAATTTTGAGACGTTCAAAAATTTTTGAAACAGAAAATCTCACTTCCTGTAGGTTCCTCTCGTTTTAGCTGTTCGTCTTCCTGTTTTATGCCTCATCAATTTTTACAATATACAAGCTAAAGATTGTAATTTAACATTGTATTTATAAAACCCAATGCAGTTCACTCCACACCCTTAATACAAACATAATTACATAGAGGCTTGAAGACAAACCTGGTCTGGATACCACAAAGTTGCAGACAAACCAAACCCACAAGGGGATTATTAGGAGAATGACGCAATGACGCCTCTCGTACGCATTAACTTTTGGGCAATGTACATATATACGTAAGCATTCCATTAAATAATTATATCCAACCGTAGTTGCAACAATACAATACAATGGAAGGATGCCTTCTCCGCTCATTTCTCTCCAAGGATATTTATAGCTAATAGCATCCAATTGATTGATGCGAATTGCTTGTAGGTGGTTAACAGTGGAGTGTGCATATAAAATAAAATCTTGGTGGTGGTGGTATGGTATGGTGGTAGTGGCTGATAATTAGATTTACTTTCTGTCCAAATGAAAACTCTCTACCTTCTATCTTGGGTTTCGGCGCACTTTAATTTCAAGCAAAGCAAAGTAAAGTAAAGCAAAGCAAAGGCTTCCATGATTACTGTGCGAACTGCGAACCCGGCGAGGCTTTACAGATACTTGGTTGGTTTCTGTGCGAAAGGAAAGTTTGAACTCCCAGTAGAATTAATATGTGGTTGTGCCCATGTATATGACCATACTTTGGGAGTTTTGAAACGGATTGAAAAAACACGTCGGAGTTGAGTGTATAAGTGGAAGAGATACCCATCTCTTTGGATTCATTTCTATTTTCAAGTTTAATAGGAGTAATGTCATTTCAAAAGCCAAAACACAAACATGTATATAGGAATATACCAACAAGCGAGAATACTGTACAGGGACAACACAACAGAGGAGAAGAGAAGAGAACAGAAGCAAGAATAAGCAATGCCTGACTTTCCAAAGTTTACATCTATCTTTTCATCTAATTAGCAGTGTCACTGGTAAAAGTTGGAGAAGTGCCTTTGAATCAAACCCAAGCCAACATTTCAATTAGTAACGAAACCAGCATGAGATGTCTTTCGCTTTCTCTTAAATTCCGAGCCTCGCTTCCATTTCCACAGATGCAGAGTCATGTTGGTTCGATGCTCAGTGCAGTACAACGTGCAACGCTACTACACAACATCCACCTATACACGCATCACACATTGCTAATCAGGTATTATGCGTAGGACCAGGACCTGAAAAGACAAGAAACGAAATATTTTCTACGGTCTTGAACAACTTTTTCATAACCGGGTAGCTACTAATGTACACTGTAAAAGCTAAGAGATCTTAAAACAGAGAAAAGAGGCGTTTAAAACGCCAAAAAGATATTCGTAATTTCTTATCTTTATTGTAGTGTAATTATGTTATTTTGAACGATGTTAGGATGCGTCTTAAGTGCATCCCAAACGAATTAGAATGCACATTAGATCGCGAGATAGGCTTTTCGAAAATTTCGATTGATTCTTTTTTACATTAAATTTTTCAACACGTCAGTTTTCTTTATAATTTTGCGTTTTGGAAAATGCTATTTTTTTATTTTGCTATTTTTAATAATTTTCTGCATTTTAAATGTTTACGATTTCTCAAAACCCTAATATTTTTTACTTTGCCTTTTTTTAAAACGTTTGTTTTTGAGTTTTTTACAGATATTTTAACTGTATTTTTTTTGAATTTTTTGAAAGTGTAATTCTTTTTATTTTTGGATATTTGAGTGTAATTTTTTTTTATTTTTGCATTTTTTGAAAGTGTGATTTTTTATATTTTTGTATTTTTTGAAATTGTGATTTTTTATATTTTTTTATTTTTTAAAAAGCGTCCATTTCGTCTGTTTTGCATTTTTTGAGAATATGTCATTTATAATTATAGATTTTTTGTATTGTTAAAACACCATGGACTGCGAGATTCGCTTTGGGTGCACTTTAGATTTTGACGTACGCCTTAGACAGAACCTGACGGTGTTCATAATTACCTACATAAAATAATA
>JAAXYX010004599.1:0-12110 GCA_036851915.1 Ptenothrix huangshanensis
AATTGACAACGTGAATAAAATATGATAAATAATTATGTATAGCTACATCTAATAAGATTAATATACATACTAAGTAATTATAAGTAAATACCGGAGGAATCAGTAGTCATTCAGGATTTATCTGGAAATGAACCTATTGATACGGACAGCTTTTAAAGAATATTTACAAAACGTTCTGATCAAGTCATACCAACCTGATAAGAGGACAACAAAATAATGATACAACAATGGCGTTATGGCTCCCCAGCTGATTAAATCATTTTGTAAACGAGTACTAAAATACGAAACGAAAATGACATTCATTTTAAACAGAACTCTTCAGATACTTGGTATAGTAGGCATACTCGTTGTTATGAAATAAGAAAAAATAACTCCTGCAAGAACTTATATGCACCCTCAAGTCCAATTATTTATTCTGACATTCAAGATTAAATGAAAAACCAGCTGTGACAAACTATAAGTGGCAGAAACGTTACCATTGCACCGTCTTAACTGCACTAGTAAATTAATCAAATTTGCGTCAGGTAATGGTCGAATCAAAGAATAATGCCCATATGGACATGCTTTGACTTGATTTGATGTCATCCTATAAGCAAAATCTGCAGAAATGAAATGATTTAATAGCATCTGTGAAAAAACAGTAATTTTTACCTCAAAAGAATTAAAATCGGAGTCTCAGTTCTCATTAATTGAATGATAATATTTGTGTTGGTGTGAATCATGTGAGAGAAGGAAATCTAAATTGTAAACCTTGGAACTTTCATCGGACAAAAGTAAACGAAAAATGAAGAGAAGAACAAAAGTTTGGAATCGAGATGTCTAAATTCTAAAATTTTATTGATACCTCAGTGTCTGTGACTGTGAATAAAAGCCCGAGGATAAAAATTAAAACAATTCGAAGACATTTTATATATCGACGCTACTTTTATATGTAACTTTACAGCGTATTAATAATATAATATTAAATATAAAAATTGCATATAGATAGTTAGATCCCGTTATGCTAACCATACCCATGCAATTATAATTGATTATAATACCATACTTTGTAATGTTGGAAAGTATATTATATGGGTACTTGCGTATATATAAAATATATCCAGATTAATTTATATGTAAGTGAAGATATCTTAAGAAGGGAATTTACTTTAACAGCTTCTCTACTCATATGCTAATAGCCATGATTATATTTGTAAAAATAATATATTGTCATAAGTCAGGAATAATGTCGAACTGGAATTATTCACCACTGTAAGTTTTTAGATGGTAAGGATAGATGGATAGTAGGGAAGTACAATTAATTACTTTAAAACATGATCGAGAAACATCGGTTAACATTGAAATCAGCGAAATATAAGTTGGTATGTAGGTACTAGCTAATTTGTGGATTGTGGTGTTTCTTTAATGTATGTATTACCTACCTAGAATTCGGCGAGGCAACATGGTATTTTATGTAGCTAAACTTGACAGTAGTATTGAATGAAGTGTATATTTTTGTTTGTATGAGCGTGGTTGGGCATGTAGTTCTACTTAACTTGTTCATGTCAACATCCAAGTAGGCTACTATTAATCTAGAATTATAGTTATTAAATTAAATTACACGGAGGAAACGGAATAATGCTGACAACAGAAATCTAAGTATATAGTACTTTTAGACTATAATACGAATATCTATGTCAGACGTATGCATTTGTAATTATTTAGTATTTTAGTTTTATTCGTGAATAGTAATGTTTATGCTGCACCTGCTATTATACTAGTTTCAGCATGGTCATGGATCGAATCTGCGATTATGATCCATTTCATCGCTTTACAAGAGTATCGGTCACCTCACCTCTAATAGCTATGAGATGCCACAACTTATAAACAGCGAGTGAACATTGATTCCTTGTTTTAACTCACTGATAGTCATTTGCTGTAATTACCTACGTTAAGGTTGTCAAGTTGATTTGGTATTATTTTATTCATTATTATAGTAACTATTATGAAATCAGTGTTAGGATATATTTGCGACGTATGTAGGTAGCTGAATTATAATTAATTGTAGCCTTTACTTGAAACACTAGTAACGTAAATGTGTCAATTTTAGCCATGGAATGCATTGGTAGGTTGACGCAATTCTATTATTATTAGGTAGGACTAGGTTAATTCAATAGAGGAAAATAAGTAAAGTATACAGTGCTTGCTTAAATTAAGAGGAACCACTATACATCGACTGAAGTGAATGACAGTTTTACACTGTCCACTAAGAGTTATTGACTCATCAACCTCATGTGAATATAAATATTTTGCTCTGTGCTCCAAATTTATCTAGGTAATTAGGTTTAATTGTGTAAAGGTTCAATTGCTCTACTGTGTCCTCATCTCCTTATGTCTTGTCACCTGATCAAGTGAAAATACCTATTTAGTGATTCTTCATTAACGTACTTTTTTGTATATTTTCGCTGTCAGCAATACATTTCAAACCAAAAACATTAGGCTGCATTCGAGAATTGAAACATTAATTTAATCGGTATGTAGATACGGAAATACGTAATTTTGTCTTATCGTTAAAGTGAAAATTATCTTTGGTTTGGTATTTAGTGTGCCTTTTAAATTTCATTTCTTAATTCGAGTTCAATAATCCCAACATCATCTCAGTTTATTGATTTCTTAGTTCGCATGCAGTCCATGCAGTTTTGTCTGATTTCTAACTAATGGAAGTCTACATGCTACATTAATTAGTGTTAAATTGCTAACTTGATTAGACTCGTTTTCAATGTTAAATAGTTGCTTTAAAATGAAATCTCAAATATCAGAGCGTGCGCGTATCGCCAAATGTAAATCCGGACAGGAATAGAAGAAAATGAAAAAGTGAAGGAATACACATACAACGGTTGCTCAGTTTTTAAATTGAAAATAAATGAATAACTTTATTTCATGCAGAGTAAGCCTCAACATCAGCTCGGACAGCATTCTGCACGTTTCTGATAAATTGATTTTCAAAATTGTCAGAGTTTAAATACAATATAAGAATATTCGGTGAAATACTGTAAAAGTAGTCGTAAAAAACCTTACTAGAAAAACTCCTGTACTTGTAAGGTTTATCAAAAGTAGAATTAATTACATTGGTACATCCAGAAAATACAAGAATTGCGAGAACGAGAATCTTAAGTCCGTTATGTGAGCAATGTAATAAGCAAACTAACAAAACAACTAAACCTTCGTGTTAGGCATAATTATCTATTGATTCATATAGAGGATAGTACTGTTAGGAATTAAAATAGAGCTCACAATCACAATAAGATCTGTCCTTAAATAACAAATGTATGCCAATAGCCATATAAAATCTGTGTGATGAAATTTTAATTTGCATAAGAATATAATACACTTGGGTATAAAATTACATTTATGGGTAACATATAGGTACATGTAAAATATAACATTACAACGTACGATAGTGGTACTTATAATAATTATAATAATAATTAGGATAGTTTACATGGTTGACATAGTGTCATGTATATATGTTATATATGTATATAAAATAATTTTAAAAATACCATAATTACAATTGTTGTATGATGTAGGTGTGTCATCTCGTTTATAAACGCTAATTACCAAATTAAAGTAAAATTTAGGTGTATATAATTATTACCAACCTACCTATACATGTACATACATAATTATATATAATCTGTAAAATATTTGAATAATTATTATATTAAATACACGTGAACGCGTGTACCAACCAAGGTATTTTTATGGCGTCGGATTTTACATAGGAAGAAGATCAAGTCACTAAAATCTCCTTTATAGTTATCAATTGAACTACTTTACTTTGTATGTATATTATCTACTCTGCTACTGATTTTCGTTTTTGCTAAAAACTAACGATACTTTTATTTTATTTCACATTGGTTTTCTTGTGTAGAAAATAAACCTATTTAAATGTAATTATATAATATACTATATATATGTACTAACTATAAGAGAGAGAGAGAGAAATTCTAATGTCGCAACATACACAAAACACAAACACGTAGAGCTCCGGTTTTAAAATACTATTTATCATTTTCAAAAGTACAAAGAAATTATCTCACTGACCATTCATTCTTAGAATTTGATTTCGACCTTGATTTCGATGTTGAAACTCCAAAAATGTAGCACCTTCATTGAAATAAATTCAGCAATTGTTACTATAGTTTTGACAGAGAAATACTGAATGTGAGTGGGAAGCAATATTGCCATTCAATTAAATTTCCCGTCAGCTTTCATTCGATACTTTTCTCTTGCTTAAATGCGTCATCCTTACAATTAGTGTATTGAAAATAGTTGTAGGATCTAATTTTTCGTACGGGCTACCTACATTTATTTGTTTGATAAATTCATGTATACGATTTTGACAATTTTAATTAAATGTTTGCCCTGTTCTCACAATAAAACAATCCGCCTAATCATCTAACAATTATACGAATAAGTCAATATACCTATCCTTATGTAGCTACACCTAGTAAATAAATGTAAGTAGACGCAATGAAGAAAATATTTTATAGTCAGGAATGTTTCCTTCAACGAGAGTCAACTGAACTGAGAGTACTTACTTCTTTTTCAGCTTTAGTATCTAATCACTACTACTGCTGTCATTTCGAATGATAAACATATATATAGGTATATATAAATTTTGATTAAATGTGAGAAGCTAATTACTTTATTCATAATGATGATATGTCGTTCAACGAGGATTGAATTAATTATAATTAATACGAATTAATTTTACTTTTGTATTTATGTTTGTTATATTCTTCGTAACACATGCCTGTATACTGTATCCTATAAGATATTCAATGTACACCGGTTGTTTGATTTATTAATGGTAGATAAATATTCAGTATTTGATTACTTGGATTTGAGCGTAGAAATCTATGTTGTATATTTACAAAATCCTGCACGAGAAATGACAAGGAAAAAAATATACGTTGTTCTGGTTAGGTTAAAAGTGTGTGTGGATGTAATAATACCTAGCAATTATACATCAGTTTTTCAATTGTTGTCCAAAGCCGTTAGTTTGTTATGTCAACTGTTTGTAGTGTATCCTCCGCTTAAAAATCGAGTGATTATTTCTTTATTTATTTGACTAGGTGAAACAATTTAGTACGATCTGCTAAATCTACCGTCTGCTGTAGATGAGCCCATTTACACTCTACTTCTATCCTTTGCTAGAAAAACCTTTAAAAAATGTATGTATTGTTTGTAAGTTTTGTGTAAATCCCATTTTCTTAAATAACATAAGAAAAACTGAATAAAAACGTAAATTTAAATATGTCGTATTGCTTCCATGGCTTATTTCTGAGCTGGGTGCTCTAAAGTAAAAGGCAAACACGGCAAACATGCAGGTGTTTCATTTGTATCGGGGCATTTAAAACTATAGGGGTTATATTCTAATTGCTACCCTATGCCTGATACCACCTACATGCATACATATTATACAGGTTCAGAAGTTCTAGATTATGCTTCTGATTTAATTATGTAGGAATATAGTCGTGCCACAAGGTCTATGCTTTCCATTCTATTCTTCCCCAGTAAAGGAGCGAAATGGATAAATTAATTTTATAGCGTTTCGTTGGGTTGCAGATTCAAACCGGGCCAAGATTCTCATAAAGTTCTGAGTGATTCAATTTCCCAGCTGAAGCTATGTCTGACTAGGATAATTTGAAATTTGAAATGCAAATAGCGTAAAAGTAGGAGATCACAGAATGCCGAATGATTGAATTTGGTTTTATGACAAGCGAGAGTTGCAAGTAATTTATTTCAATTAGCTACCCGTTCATCGAAATCGCATTCGCAATCACAATGCAACGCAGGATGAAATGAGATGAGCTGGCGTAATCTGGGTGACAACGGAACTTTCGATCGTATTATTTCATTCTAATCAATGCACCATATTTTGTAAGACTTTTCTTCGCGGAAATTCAATTCTTATCATTAATTGTGCAGGCATACATACCTTCCTACCTACATGCACAAGAAGATGAACCGGGATCGACCACATGATTCAAAGGAGCATACCTATAATAGTCAGTATAAATTTGAATGGATTTTATCGAACTGTAATCAGTTGATTTGATTTGGTTCTCCGGTGATTGCGATCGTGGTGTCTATCGCCGAACCACACCACAACCACGACGGAAAATGAAGTATCTTTATTTTTTGATTTTTATTCATATTTCATGTGCGGAAGTTTTAATCAACTCCACTCATGCAAATGATAATAGTGTTAGTGGACCTGAATCTCCCGAGTTGAGGCAGTCATCAAGATCAAGTCCAAGTAGTTTAAGTGAACTTCACAATTCTCTAATTCGGGTGCGAGAACAACGGAATGGAATGCTAGGTCTCTATTTCAATCCGAACGGTATGGATAAAATACATTTTTAATAGTAATAATATTTTTAAACGAGAACCTTATTTATTTGGCATTACCAAAAATATTAGTAGAAAATAACTCCAGTACTAATCCTTATCTTTAGATCCCATATCAAGGCTAGCAGCAATTTGGTGGGGCAAAGTGTTTGAAAAACCGTATCCAACAGCGAGGCCCTCCACACATGGTAGCATAACTTCAAAGTAACACGTCGTGATTGTAATCCTTTTAAGCTCATATATTTAGTGTTCCGTTTCTTTTTTTTATTGAATCAGGAGTTCATGGGACACAAACAACTAAAGTGACCACAACAACTACTCCGAGTTCAATTCAAGAATCTCCGAACACATGTGAGTTACTTTTGGTTTAAAAAACACCAATATCATACTTAAGCTGATAACCAGTTTTTGTAACTCCTTGAATTGTTAATTTCAGCTGAGACGACATCTGAGAAGCCGGAAGCAACGCCAAGCCCTGTACAATCTACAGTTGTTCCTCCAGCCAATCTGAATTTCACTTTTCCATACCCGTCATATTTTCCAGGATACCCGAATTATCCCATGAGTCCTGGATACCCAATGTGGCCCACCTATCCGCAACCAGGATTTCCTCCACATCAAACTCCAATCGTTATGCAGGTCATTCCTCCGGTCTCGATGATGCCTATGCCGGTCCCACCTACAGCACAACAATCTCAACAACAACAACCAAAGCCGCAACCACAACCGCCACCACAACTTCCTGCAAATCAGAGCCAGGTGATGACAGGAAGTCCAACAATGTTCATTCCTAATCCTGGAAATCAAGGACAGCTTCAACAACCTTCCAAACCTTCTCCTCCAGAGCAAGGAACTTTTCCTGCAACAAATCTTCCAAGTCAAACTGGACAACCTGCTACGTCTAATCCACAACAGCAACAACAACAGCAGCAGCAGCAGCCAGGTACATTTCCTAATCAAGCTGGACAATCAGGACCAAATTTTTCAAGTCATCAGGGACCGCCAATGTCGCAGAATCAAATTTTAAACCCAAATCCAGAACCAGGACGGCCCACTTTTCCAGGACAACCAAATTTTTCAGCTCAAACTGGACAGCAAAATTTGCTCAGCCCACAAGGGCCAGGTCAACCTGGATTAAACCAAAATCCACCTGGGAGACCGAATTTTCAACCTGGACAACCTTTTCCCAACCAGAACCAACCTGGACAACCAAATTTTTCCGGACCACAAAATCCTTCGTTCGGCGAAAATCGACCCACATTTCCTGGTGTTCAGCAACAAAACGTACAGAAACCAGGACAGCCTAACTTTCCACCACTTCAATCGGGACAACCTGGATCTAATTTTCAAAATCCGATGATGTGGATGAATTTTCAAAATCAACAAGGACGTCCGAATCTAAACTTACAGAATCAGCCACAACCTCCAGGCCCAGGAGCATTTCCACAATTGATAAATCCACATCGAGAATTATCACAACTTTTGATTTCAAACAAGGTGTCTCTACTGCCAACCGACCAAGTTACAAGACCTGGTAATGGAATCGTAAATCCACTCCAACAACCGGAGCTACTTCCAACTATTGCTTTTATTGAGAATCTTCCAATTTCTATTTTTTCAGGGAAGCCGTCGTCACTCATCTACGCTCAATCATTTGCCTACCCAAATACATACCAGGGACCAGAAGTGAACGATAAACCAAGCCAAGTTGATAATAGCCCGACTGAGCCTTCGCCCACAGCACACTCGCAGGATCATAGCAATCAAGTACAGACATTTACCCTAATTAGTGACTCCGTTAATGTCACAGATGCCACGGAAGGCAATCATATTCAACCTGTAAGTGAAAAATCAAAAGAAACGAAAAGAGGAATCGAATTTTTTTCAAATGCTGATAAGGAACGAATAATACTGACTACGCAAAGAAGAACAGCTTCTTTGAACGAAGTCAGAATCATTCCATTACATTCCATGCTTGTGGTTTGGAGGCCTAGAACAAATGTCACTGGCAACGGAAATCCTCCCTGACCGGGACGTCGTTTTTCAGTCCAAGGCGACAAATTGAAAAATGTTACTAAATTACCCGCTAAAGTAAATTAATTTTTACATGACAAAATAAATAAACCACTTGTAATAGTTATTCCTTTATACTGTGTCATACAAAAGGTTAATGATGATTAAAAAATAAATCGGATTTTTCCAATTTACTTAGTTTATTAATACAATTATATATTCTCTGAAACCTTCGCTTAGGGACTTCATACATATGTACGTTATGTCTGCTATATTTTATGCATCGTCAGTAGGTACCTACCTATAATGTAGATATGATGCAGATCCTACATACCTACATAGGTACGGTTGTGAAAGCTTAGTTTAAGAAACAAAATGGCGCACATATTCGTTTCCGGCTAAAACTAAAAACAGGCATAACCCTAAATTTGTAAATGCAAAGTGTAACATACCCAGCACAAAATAAATTGGGATGTGCCACTATGCTTTTAAAGATTTATGGAAATGCCTCACATTGCTTTTGATCGGAAATGAATATGTTAAACTTTGACTTTTAAACGACGATTTAAGTTCTTCTTGGATTAGTCTACGTAAAAATGCTCTTTTAAAAACTGGGGTAGTTCCAGTTTCAGTTCGTTTTAGCTATAGTTCGTAATTAGTAGGCGTGTAGGCTATGAGAGTCTAAATCTGAATGAAATAAAGAGAATTCATGTTTAAACCATACGGTGGGTGTAGCTAAAACTTTTGAAAATTGTCATAGGTCAAACTCCTTTTTAAAATGGCTGAATTATGGAATTCAACACTTTTATTGATTTATCTTTGGTTTCTTCATCTATTACACTTTTAGCTTTTTTTTTTGAACAACCAGGATTTTTTATGCAATCGTTGCGACGTTGCGAGTTGCAACTATACCTTACTGAACTTTTTTGAAAATTCATATCGCACTAAACTATTATCAACTTATTACCAAATTACGAAGCTACCGAATTAGTCAGTGGCTGGTTTGAAATAATATACTGGAAAAAATATACTATAACTAACTATACATTTTTTATATATTATATAAATATATAGTTAATATATTTAAGTCTTAAGTCTTCCTTTTCCACGTCCACTCAAAAAAACCGTTCCTCCTCGTCCCATGTGTTGCTGTCGAATTTTATAGGTAGGCATTTAGCTAATATAATATGTATATCATCTCGTCAGCAACAGGAACAGCGCAGAATCGGTGGAGTCTCAAAATCTGAAATAATTATAATCTTAAAAATCATAATCGGACGCTAGCGGTATTCACGATAACGTTGTAACGTCATTTAGCGTTATATGACTTACGCATTACAACGACTAAAATGCAACGCGGTACAACGCGTTATCATCAAAAAAACATTTTAAATTATTAAAAGAAGCTACGCCCACACGTTACAGCACTAACTAATTTTGGTGCCTTTAGGATTCCAGGCGCTGTTGGCGTTGTAACGCATAGATCATATAGCGCGAAATGGCGTTACAACGTTATCGTGAATACCGCTGCTATAACCTAGTGCATTTAATTCGATCGAAGATCGAAGCAATACCAAGAAATTCCTTCAGAGCCATAGGCCCTAATGTATTGACTCCTCACTTGCATTCTTTGGATTCTTCCAGTTCAGACATTTCATAGTTTATCAGTCATTATAAAATTATCAGGGTCAGGATTCAGAAACATTTAAGAAATAAGAAGTCGTGGGGAAATAACAGCGTTGACTGTATTCTTAGTTCATGTGAACTTACTACTATTTCATAAGACCAATAAGCATCTACGCAATTAGCTGAATCCCTCGGAACGGCTGCGAAGATTTAACTAAGCTGATTTGCTTGACAGTGACAGTGAATAACCACGGCGTTTAGGTTACAGAGGCACGTCCATGCCCCTGTGGCTCCACAATGTAATGATGTGAATGAGAAAGCTGAATTAACCTTGAATAGTAACAACAATGTCCGGAAACCAAAAACTTGCTTTGGTAGTTGCCCAGGTTCTGGTAAACGAGCCACAATGGAGCATTCAGAAATAGTTGAAGCATCTTCGTTGAGAAAAAGAATTTGCAAATTCCTAGGATCGTACTTAATTGTTACTCACATGCTTATGACAGCCGGATTTTTTATTACTTTCGAGTAAGTTCACGTATTATTCCATTAAGTTTTTACGTACATTCATATGCACTATGTACCTATCTGCGTTTTCAAAAATGGCTGGCGTTACTGCTCTGGTTTGTATTAAAGCAAAGTAACGGTTGTAGCAAATGAAGTGATTTTATTGAGAAATTGAAATTTGTATATTGAAGATATTGGGACATTTCATCATAGCATACACACTTGTTTTATTTCAACGTTGTAAAATTAAGTAATTTCAATGATATTAAGACACTTAATGTACTAACTAGATGCTGGCAGTTTTATCAGCCGAAGATACGTCATTATCCTTCCTTAGTCATACCTGGTTTGGCGGCCTTCTTATTATTGCTGTGCTTTATATTACTCATCTCTACCGTTGCAATCGACCCCGGTGTCTTCCCCAGACTTGCTCCGGAACTTCAGGATATAGAAGCTTCATATTGTTGGTCTTTCTTATTATTTTCTCAAAGCTTAATTGTGGCTTATATAGGTGTAGACAATGTAAATAGAATATCTAGTCTCTAGAGTTGTCCGTTGTTGTCCAGAATCAGAAAGTATGTATGTATTTGTGGTATAATTTTCAATTTTCTATCGGGGCATGCTGGGAACGTCTTAAGGACTCAATACTATATTATGGCCATTAGTACACGTAGTTAACATCTCTTGATTTGTGCAACAAATGCGACATGTATATACATGTAGGATTTGTTTAGTAGGTCTTATTATATTACGCATTTAAAGTCTGAGTTTTATTTAGGTGGTGTTTTGTTGTTTTCATTGCAGTGTATTTAAGTATTAATCTGTGATCTGTCACAATCAAATCTATCACTGATGTATTTTATAAACTTATTGACAATTGCAACGACACGATTGCGTAACATACTAAAAATGTATTATTAGAGATGACACGTGAGATAGCGTTATTTTTATTTTCTAAGTCTATAATCCTTTCTTAATATGATCTAAATATAGACAACAGGACATTCACTTTGTAAAAGGGAAGCTATTCTTCTTCATCGTTTCTAAGTATAATGATGGTGGTCAAATAGTCAAATTATCTAGTTATTTAAAAAATTGGTACGGTTCAAATTCAACAGATTTGTAAAAGCCTTGCCTCTCTGGTTAAACCCAGTTTCTCGTATGTTACAAATACTTTGTAACAAATAACAAAACGTAGTCATTTTATTGGTTTTAAATGCGCCCGCCTACCACTATAAATTCTTGGGTAGTGGGGATTTTACTAAATTGAGGTTAATCAAAATCTATCGTAAGCTAGGCGCCGGTAATAGTAATAGTGACCTAAATTCATAAATTGTGATTGTAAACGACATAGCCGGAGGGTTTTTGAAATGCAATTATGTATTTACACCATGGCATTACTAAATGATTGTTCTAGCGTTTGGTGCAGCGCTGGCGACGGATGTACCTACTGTCAGCGCAAATAGATTTGGGACTTCACGTCATGCGCAAAGCCGTTCTTGGACCAATGCATGGTAAACACACAAACACGATCCTTGATTTGCCTGTCATTGAAATGCAACTCATTG
>JAAXYX010004600.1:0-12108 GCA_036851915.1 Ptenothrix huangshanensis
GATTGTAAGCCCGTGTCAAAGCTAGGGGTGTCTATTTTGATTACTAAAAATAATGTAAGTATGGAAATGTGTAAGGAGTACAATCTCAAAATTTTGTTACAATTGATTAACTGTTACTCCTGTAATAGCAAAAATACTGTGTACGAAGACTTATGAATCACCCTGTAAATATAGGGTCGTGGTTTCGATATTTTTACAGTAAAAGATTAGAAGGTAGCAATAATTCGTATGCATGTACATATACAGTGTAATATGAACCAACAATGGCTCCAGTGGTGGATAGCAAATTTTACTTTTTCAAGCTTTGGAACGCTCGATTTCAATCGTGTTTAGTGTAACTAACATTGACTATTGAATAATAGAAATAAGATGTGGCAACCAATGGACGCATTTACGCTCAGGTAATTAGGTATGCCAGTTCCAAGTTTCAAATAATGCCACGTTTGCAGTAGTTACCTACTGATTTCATTGTCGAATGTGGTTGAAAGATAGCGTCTTCGTTTTCATTGTAGTCGAAAGAGGGAATTAAATTAAAATTAATAGATATTTACCCTATACCCACTTTTTAGTTTCAATGAATTTGGTTCTGGAAAGTTCTTTGAAGCCTTTTGATTCTTTCTTCAATTATTCATCTCTCGCACGACCTCCATAGAACATATAGAGAAATTAAAAGTGAGAAGTGAAGACTCATCAGGTATTATTAGTACCTACCCTAATAAATAAATAAAGGTATTACTAGGTAAGCTAGGTGCATCTTTCTGATAAACTTTTGTTTATCACAAAGTGTAGTCTCCGTATGAAATTCACGAGTGCTTACACCGAACGACCGAACTATGGATAAGTATTTCTTTCGATTTTTCTTCCCAAAAGGTAATCTATACAAATCTACTTAAAAAATACTCCATGAAACATAAATAGAAAAACATTTGACGCAGACCAAATTGTCACTCTGATAGTACATTGTTATCATTGTACACACATGTTAAAGATATACAACGACTCACAAGAGATACACATTCCCGGGCAACTTCTATTCAATTCACTCTGATTTCATGCTGCCATTGAAACGAAGAATTATTGTCATTTTGAAATATAAATACCTATAGAAATGAAAAATGTAATTTCCAAAACCAATTTAGTAGAGTAAATAATGTATGACTATTATTAGCCATTGACCTTTTTATGCATAGGTATCTGTATATACATTTCGTGTTTCGCGCAAGCCCTACACTTTTTGCAGTTGACTACTGACTACCCGATAAAACTATGAATAAATTTGAATTTTACAGCGAAATGGACCTCCAAGAAGGTTTGTATATCTCTACATATAGGCAATAAATTGGATTGGATTAGGCTGCTTACATTGCATTATTCCACGCATAAAGTATTTAAATTGAGCTGTGAATATATGCAGGGAAAGGAAGAAAAACATGCTTAAAAAGAAGACCGACTATAGGACCTAATGCTGATATGAATCGATGAGAATTTCGGAATGGGGTGCCTGGATGTGATACTGATACTAGGATGAAGGATGAACACCATATGACAAAACACAACTCGCTGATAAATTAAATTGACATATCGATCACACTTCCCCTTTGTTCAGCTAAACCGACATTTATGTCCATCTATAACTCATGCCAACTATATACATGTTCCAAACTGACAAATGCTACTCCCTTGCATACTCACTTTGAACCGTTTGAAACGTGAATCTCATGTTTGCATTATTTTGCAATTTACCATTTCTGTAGGGTCAATATCAGTTCCCCATACAACCGTAGACACGTCTTGGATCATTCAGAGAATTTAAACCTGGGGAATTCATCGTAGTTCAGAATACAGACGTGGCATTAACGATAATAATCTGGAGGTTCAATTTTTGTCTATATGTCTGAGTTTCATAAATAGTAATGGATGCATTAAATGTAAATCTGATTGGATTTAAAGGTTAGCGTGTGAGCTCCTCAAAGGAAGCGTATTTACAGCTACCAAAAATGGGATGGTTGAGTCGAGTCTTAAATCTGTGATAAAGAGGATAAAGAGGAGGCATGAAAAGAAACTTTTATTTTCTAAAGTCTGACAAGAACAAATTTGAAATTTCTACACGACTCAAATGTATAGAGAAATACAGGTGTACCTATAAACCGGTAGACTGAGATTATGTGTGTGATGGGTGCTGTAATTGTAATTTGTATTGTCACTGTCATCAGGTTAAATACGAGAGCATGCAAATTCCTTGGGTTGGTATGTACACAAAAGAAAACTTGCTATCGTCTATAGGGTCTACAGAGAAACATATAATTAGATCCACTGATCCACCCGGCACCCGGCTATCTTTATACGTATAGAGGTAAAGCCAATAAAGAAATGAGTAAACGTGAATAACTGGATATCATTTGCAGGCACATGGTTTGGGGCTACAACAGGAAAATAACAAAGCAATGCTTCCCCTCCTTCCAATTCCAATCTTATTTTATCTATAAAAGTAATTTTGACTTTACGTGATTCCCAGAGTCCGTTTTTAACTCTTCTCCATTCCTTCACTCACTCATCTACATCATTAGCGTTATCAACCATTTGCACTTTCACCTTTCGTGTCGTCGCACGTGCTCGTCCTGACGCTTTCGTTGAATTCTTTGATTCAGTTACATTGCAGATCTAATAATAAACTGGCATTCATCTTGGATATTGGGTTTCTTATGTCTCCTAATTGTTCCTTAAAGCTTGTGGAAAGTAAATCATTAGCACACTTTGTCCCTGCAAAATTAACTACAATAATAAGCATAAATCATCAAAGTAGACGAAGATAAAAGTAGTAGTGTGATGTAACTCTTATTAAACGCTGTGTCCATCAACATAGATTAGCAGATACACAGAGAAATATTGTAATAAAATCCGGTAAAAAGTTTAATAATTACCTACATTATAAAGAAAATTAAAGAAAATGACTGGAAAGTCGAAAAGCGGGAAGGAATCGTCTAGTATCTATGAAATGGGATATGATCTCAGACTTGATTTCATCTACGAATACGTGACTAGATCATTAAAATGCAAAATGGATAAGTGGACGAGGAT
Source organism: Ptenothrix huangshanensis (assembly GCA_036851915.1). NCBI lineage: Eukaryota > Metazoa > Arthropoda > Collembola > Symphypleona > Dicyrtomidae > Ptenothrix > Ptenothrix huangshanensis. The sequence continues at coordinate 3,079 of JAAXYX010004600.1, forward strand.
GTTGATTACTGCCGAGTACAAAGCCCTGCTTTTCGATTTTTTGGACAAACCCGAAAATATGGTAAGCAGTATTTAAATGCCGTATTAAACTAACAATCGTGAGAAAATACGCAAGTAATAAAATAAAGTAAATACGAAAGTAACTTTCGGCAACGTATTTCGCTTTACGCTACGCAAAAAATTGTAGGTATTGCGTAATGAGGAACACAATGCAATTTACTGTTTCTTTGTAGAAACAAATAGATATCATAAATGGGTAATTATGGCCATTGCAAATGACGACAGACTGAAGGAATACAAACTTCCGAAATGTCTTTTTCTTCTACACATTATGAATTACGGTCGATCATAATGTGAGAGGCATTTCCAATTGCGGTAGTTTTTAACTTGGCGTACTAATTACATTTTTTGTGATCACAGTAAATTACCAGTTGATCGCAATCAACCGTATTGTTCCTTCCCTATTAATACATTTAGATAATTTTTAAATTGGGGATGGAATACCTTATTTATTAATTAAAATTAAAAAATAGTTGGTAAAATCAAAATGAAATTTTGGAAGCCTTTACAAACTATGTAAATACAGAAATTTTACGGTTGACTTTGATGCTCTCATTTAATATAACAATAATATATCGTTTATGCAACAACGCAACCACATCAGATTTTGCCATTTTGTTTTAGAATACAATTGGACGTGGGCTAAAATTCGTCATTTTTGTACTTTGAGGTTTAATGATTACACATTACATACTGAGCCTTCAAAATCCTGGCAAGGCTATTAGACTGGTCTCACGTTTTCTGTTTTCTGGAAGCCTTATTTAAAGTCAAAATGTCAACAATAACATACATTTTAAAAGCGTAGGCGATCACCTACTTAATCACCTACTTAATCACCTACTTAATCACCTACCGATTTACTGGTTTGTTTGTGTGATAGATGCTGGTGCTAAATTTGAATTCTGGAGGCGTACTCACTGCCACAGACGGCTACCCCGCAACGTGGAAAACAAAATCGTGTTATTTCATCAAAAAGCATCCCTGCAAGTCATCAAAAGAAGACGCTGCATTCAAGCATAGCTTAGTTTATGGTGACCTTTCCCCGCAACCTTTGGAAAATTTAGTTACTGCTGTAGAAGAAGTAAGTCTGTACACTGTAAAAAATAAAGATGCACTTAAGATAGGGCTAACCAGCAGTAGAGTTTTCATTACTTAGAGGCACTTATTTGCATCTTGAAGATGCACACCTAGCGTATCTAGAAAATGCACTTAGCGAAAATACATCTTAAATATTCAAGTAGTGCATCTTGAAGCTGCACTTTAGATGCACTCAAAAATCTTTTAAGATTATACAAAATAGCAGTAGGGTTTCAGCGTTTTAGATGTATTTTTTCTTGTTTTAAGATTTTTACTTTTTACAGTGTACACTGTAAAAAATAAGTTGCACTCGAGTGTATAATACTAAATAGCTGTAGAGTTTTTTCGACTTAGATGCATTTATTTGCAACTTGAAGATGACACCTGGCGCATCTTGAAGATGCGCTTAGTGCATCTAAATGGATAATACATCTTAAAGATGCAAATAGTACGTCTTGAAGATGTATTTCAGATGCACTTAAAAATCTTGCATTATACTAAATCGCAGTAGGTTTTCAGCGTTTTAGATGTATTTTTTCTTGTTTTATGATTTTTAATTTTTACAGTGTATGTACCACATTTAAAACTTAGTAAATCCGAATGTTAAGCAGTTTTCAAACTGTAATTTTTGTGCACGCGCTGAAGCGTGTTGACATTTTAAATTTTGCATTGTGCCGTTTTGTTTAGATAGTAAGCCCCCTCATAACTTTCTCAATGAACGAGGATATATGGCCAGACACTGTAGTTGAAGATGTTAAGAATACAACGCAAGATGTTACTGGGGTATTGAGAAGCGTCCAAGGCCAGCTTAGAGGAAAGACCTGGCTTCCAATGCCGTTAAATATAGAATCAATAGCTAATGATGTTGAAAACGGGTAAGACTTTTATTTCATTAATTACATTTTGGAATAATGACGTTAATTTGTCAGTGGTTGCTAAATGGTCTTCGTACCCCACCCTAGTCAACCCTATGTTTTTACATACAATCGACATAAGCCTTAGATTAGCTCTTAGGCTTTATTGAATTTAAGGAGGCTTTGAACGGCGAACAAACCCCAAAAACTGGTATGCCTATTTCCTGACTCGTTTTGCCCATAAAAAACAACAGAGTTCTAGAAATTAAACCTATATTGGTGCAGGAAAACCCGATTGGGTTCCATGTGCCATTGTGCTCATATATACCCACAACCAGTAAATTTTCTGGTAAACTATCTAACCAAGATTATTGGAGCAATATCACTCTTGTTCTGTCTATATCTTGTGAGCTGCTTTTGTATTTAATTATTTAATTAATTAACGATTGGTAATTCCACAATAGTTTCTTGTTATACACGTACTAATTCTCAATGTATTTGCTTAATAGATCTCTTGATGGACTAACATCCAAAGTAAAGTCAGATGTGGAAGCTTTGGTGGTCAAGTGGAGTCTATTAATTTCCGAAGTTCTACAACGAGATTCCTCCGAAGCTTTGAATGCTGGGCATCATACAACACCAATTGCTGAATTTGCATTTTGGGAAGGGCGTGTTGAAGACCTCCAGTGTGTTTATGATCAATTACGTCAGGAACAAGTTTCGAAAATAGCGATGATTTTAAAAGTTACGAACTCGAACTACTGGAACAGCTTCTCTTGTATGTTTCGCAATGTCCTGGCATCGCTAAATGAGTCCAAGAGTATTCTAACTTTTTTAAAGCCTTTACGTCGTCACGTAGAAACTTTACAGACAGCAATATTTGACAGTGCAACACTTTTACTTCGCCCTCTCATGCACTGCGTCTGTTTCGTGTGGGCATACTCAAGGTTCTACTGCACAGCTTGCAGAATCATCGTGTTGCTTCGGCAGATTTGCAACCTAATTATTGAAATGTCTAGAACTTATTTGAGTGGTAGTCTGATATTTCAAGTTGAACCTGAAGAAGGTCTTGCAAAATCTAGATTAGTTGTTCAAACGTTAGAATTTTTTAAAGAACTGTACGAAGCCCATAAAATTGCGATACACGCCTACTTTGAGCCAACAGATCAAGTCAAAGAATGGGATTTTCTCCCACACTTAGTTTTCCTTCGCTTAGACAAATTTCTGGAGAAGATGATCAAATTAGAAAAATTATTTGTAACTGCTGTAGAATTTAGTAAATTAGATAAAGTAGAAATCGGTGGATCAAAAGGAAGGTTTTTGGGCAGCAAGATTTTTGATCTTTATGAAGAATTTATGGAGTATTTTCAAAAATTTTCGAATATCGTATACGACTGTACAGATCCTGAAGATGGATCTTTTGAGCAAGACGCTATTCTTTTTGAAGAAAAAGTTGAGGATATCGACAAGCGTCTTTCGTACGTCATAACCCAAGCCATGGATGACTGTCACACACCAGAATCTGCATTTAAACTCATCATGACTCTCGGACATTTATTACATAGGCCAATTTTAAAGGCAGATTTTACCCCCAAATATTTGTTTTATGTTGACATGATCGACAAAGAAATTGCAAGCATCATGGAACAATTTGAAGATAATATCGTCGCAATCCCTGCGATTGACAAAAGAAAGTCCCTCGAAAGATCTTTACCCCCTTATTCATCTTCCATCCACTGGATGCATAATATGAAAAACAGAGTGGGCAGCACTGTCAGGCAATTTCAGAGCCTTCAACTCTCAATTGAAACTGAACAACGTGGGATCGATATGTTAAAAAATTATCATGATTTCGTGGAAATCATGAACGATTGTCAGTCAAAAACATTCTCGGAGTGGTGTCATAAAATTGAAGCCGAAATCGATGATTATTTAGACGAGAAAGTGTTCCGACTGTTGAAAGGGGCGAGAACACAGATAGACTTGAATTTGAATCCCCATCTGGCAGCTATTGTCAAAGAAGTCAAGTACTTGCAGATGGTGGGATTTACAGATATTCCTGTTAAGGCTATGCAGCTTTATGAGAAACGGGCCTCTTTTAGAAAGCAGTTGATGTCCTTAAATAATATTGCTCGCTGGTACAACCAAATTTATGATAATATTCGTGATGTTGAATTAGCAGTGTTGGAAATGCGCCTGAAGTCATTAAACGCATTTATTGAGGAGGGAATGGAAAGTTTGTGCTGGCGATACGACGACAAAATTGAAGAATTTATAGAACGAGTAAGCGGGCCGACAAAGCAGCTACAAAAGGGTTTAGAAAAATCACAAGAAAATTATAAGACCATTGTGTCTTTAGTCAGCAAATGGACTGAAGAACCTTTGTTTACAAGAATTCGTAAAAATAGAGTAAATATCCTAGATTTAACTGAATCTGCTATGATTGCGAGGGACAAAAAATATAACCAACTAGTTTTAGATTCTTCCAAAATACAAGATTTGGTGTCAGCAAATGAAAAGCTATTAGTGGACGCCAGAACTTCACAGGAATTGTGGGACGTTTATACAAATTCTGTTGAAGAAGTTCTTGTCACAGGATTAATTAAAACAGTTGCTGTGTCCTTGGGTTACCTTATTGACAACACTGATCCTCTAATTTCTCCATTACCTTTTATGCAAGTGCGGATGGAACTAGGGGAAGGGGAGATCAATTTCGAGCCTGCATTGGATGATGACTTGGAAAACAGCTTTTGTAATCACGTTAATTCAATTATATCGGCAATTTATCATCAGGCAGCTCTAATTCAAAAGGTCGGTAAATCCACGGTGGAATCTATGGATGAAAATTATTTAGAAGATGTTATAAAGCACGAAGAATTGCAGGACATGAGGGTAGAATTAATTGAACGAGTCCAAGTGGTCATACAATACTCTTTCGACTACATAACGAGATTTGACAGGTTAGTGCATCAATAATAACAGCATTTAACATCTTGTATAATAAAAGCAAAAGTAATGCCGGAGTTACTTACGATTAGATTTGAAACATAGTGAATATCGGACTCAAATGTGATTTTCGAAACTTTAGGTTTCGCTACATCTATGAAGAAGATCGAGCTGAACATTTGGGTCAGTTTTTGAAATACGGTCATCAATTAACGGAAGAGGAATTGGCTTCAAAAGCGGAAGGAGAAGAAATCGTTGAAGAACCAGCAACGTTGGACCAATTTAAGGATGCCATTGATAAATTCGAAAAGTTGTTATTAGAGGTTGAAGAATTTGAAGCAGAGATAATATTTGAGAAATGGTTTCGATTGGACATGCGACCATTCCGGCTTGCGTTTTACCACACAGTCAAAAAGTGGAGCCTGATGTTTAAACAATACTTGATCGACAGTGTAATTGGGGGACTTTCCGAGTTGGAGAAGTTTATAATTGATACAGATGCTGGATTACAGTTAATTCTCACCGAAGGTGATCTGCAGACTCTCATACTGGTCATGAGTCTATTGCATCAAATCAAACAGCGGACTAGTACAACGGACGCAATGTTTGGACCAATCAAAGAATACATTGAACTTCTCAAGACGTATGATTATGAGCTACCCGAATCTGTGTTTGTACAACTCGAAGAATTACCATCTAAGTGGACTCAACTGAAACGACAGGCGCAAGTTGTTCGGCTTCAAGTGCAACCTTTGCAAGCAAGCGAAGTTTCTTCGATTCGCAAGCGAATTAATGATTTTGATGTGAAGCAAAATTCCTTCCGAGAACTGTTCAACAGTTTTGACTTTTTTGAGTATGATCTTTTAATTTATTGTGTTTTTGAAAAATCACACCCACTTACCCACAAATTAGCATTAATTGTCCTTTCGTAATTTTAAGGATGTAGGTATAATTTGCGTTATATTTCATTTTGTCTTGTTTTTTAGTGTGAACTGCCCTTTTCCTTATCAAGAGATAAATGCGGCAGAAAAGAGTATTTGCGAGTTGGAAGAAGAATACAATAAAATTGGCTCTGCTGCTAAACTGTTTGAAGTCTCAGTGCCTGATCCACGAGCACTGAAACAATGTCGACGGGAGATTTTCTTTGCTAAAGGCCTGTGGGATTACATGCAATTTGTTGATACAACAATTGATGACTGGAAGATGTCCCCGTGGCAGTCCATTAATGCTGAAAATATGGACTTGGAGTGCAAACGCATGGCAAAGGAAGTGAAAGCCATGGATAAAGATGTAAAATCTTGGCCTTTGTTCATTAACCTGGAGGCTACATTACGTAATATTATGGCTTCTCTCAAAGCCGTCAATGAGCTGCAGAATCCAAGCATAAAGGACAGACATTGGGAGGAATTACTCGGCTCTACTAAAATAGTTCCACGGCTAATCGTCAAGTTAATTGATAAATTTGTTAAGGATGAGACTACTACGCTTGCCGATTTGTACAGCTTAAGTTTGCATAATTTCGAGGAGGAAGTAAAAAATGTTGTGGACAAAGCGGTCAAAGAAAGTTCGATGGAAAAAACGTTGAAAGAGCTTAGCATCACATGGGCCACTCAGGAGTATGCATTTGAAATACATCCCCGTACAGGAACTCAACTAATTAGAACGTCCGAAGAACTTGTTGAAATATTGGAAGATAATCAAGTCCAGCTTCAAAATATCGCCATGTCTAAGTACATTGCATTCTTCAAAGAGGAAGTCGAATTTTGGCAAAATCTATTGGTTCAAGCAGATAATGTGAGCTAGTATCTAGTTAATAATGATAAGACTGTTGGTCTATTAAGACTACAGTTTTGATATTAAATTGTGACGTGATTTCGATTTTAGTATATTTTTTTTACCGTCCACAAAACATTCAGTCATGGCATACTAATTATAATAATAAAAATAAAATAACTTAACGTATACGAATCGCAGGTGTTGTCATCTGTTGTCGAAGTTCAACGAACTTGGTGTCATCTGGAGTCAATATTTATTGCAACAGAGGACATTCGTCGTAACCTTCCCGAAGATTCTGCACGATTCGATAAAATTGATGCAGAGTTTAAGGTTGTAATTAAACATGCTACTGATTTCGAGTTTAATCAAACTAGTAACTGTAATCCTAAAATTACAAATGTGTTTGAACTTTGAATAGAAAACTTTAACATATCTGCACAAGACGACAAATGTGATTGAAGGAACAAACCAACCAGAAATATTTCCAGCCCTTGAGAACATTCAGAAAGAGCTTGGGATCTGCGAAAAAGCATTGGCAGAATACTTGGAAACCAAACGCATAGCATTTCCCCGCTTTTATTTTGTTTCGTCTGCCGACTTGTTGGACATACTATCAAGCGGCAATGAACCTGGGCAAGTTGGGCGCCACCTTACTAAATTATTTGATTCCCTTTCGGGTCTGATATTCGTAATGGAGAACGAAAAACCGACTAAAATTGCTCATGCGATGAGAGCAAAAGATGGGGAAATCGTAGAATTTAACGAAAGATGTAATTGCTCTGGGGCTGTAGAACTTTGGCTAGATCGTTTGGAGTATGTCATGCGGTATAGCATTAAACATTACTTTAGTCTAGCAGTTTATGCGTACCTTGGCAAGCCTCGTGAGTTGTGGATCCAGAGCTATCCAGCTCAAGTCGCCCTGTGCGGAACTCAGATTTGGTGGACCACTGAAGTCAACGTTGCATTTTCGAAGCTTGAAGATGGATCAGAAGGTGCTCTTAAAGATTATTATAGAAAGCAAGTACACCAGCTTAATACCCTTATTAGCTTACTGGTTGGGGAACTGACGTCCCAAGAGAGGCAGAAAATCATGACCATTTGTACAATTGATGTCCATTCGAGGGATGTGGTTGGAAAATTAATTCAGATGCGAGTAGAAACATCGCAAGCCTTTCAGTGGCAAAGTCAGCTTCGTCATAGATGGGATGAAGAAGTTGGAGATTGTTTTTCAAATATTTGTGATGCACAATTAAAATACTTGTATGAGTATTTGGGCAACACACCGCGGTTAGTAATTACGCCGCTCACGGACAGATGCTACATTACCTTAACGCAATCTCTACATCTGATCATGGGAGGAGCACCAGGTATCCAATTCTAAATGCATTTTCTTCTGCTGTAAATATTTTCTTGTTAGTATTTTGCTGGCATGTAACAGACATATCTAATCATCCATATTATGCTATATTACAGCTGGACCAGCTGGTACCGGAAAAACGGAAACTACTAAAGATCTTGGACGAGCTCTTGGTGTCATGGTATACGTTTTCAATTGCTCCGAACAAATGGATTACCGTTCCATTGGTAGCATATTTAAAGGTTTGGCCATGACTGGGGCTTGGGGCGTAAGTGAAAAAATTATTTCTTGAATATTATCAAAATTAAAATCGTTCGTTCGGTCTCACATATAATAAATTGTAACTGTTATTCCCTGTATAACTTTTTTAGTGTTTTGACGAGGTAATCATCGAGGATCAAATATTTTCTTCTTTGTGGAATTAATTCTCTGAGCACATTTAATCTTTCGTTATAGCTTCGTTATTGCTTCAAAAACCTCAAAATTCAGGCAATGCTATCGTTACCATGACTTATTCAAATCAGGCGTTCTACCTCATCCAAGCTATGATCTAAAGTACCAAGCCAGCTTACTAATTACTATTTACATATTACATACATTTTATTCTGTCGTTGCATGCGTTCATTTATTTCCATTGCAAAACGGTTTCCTAATGTATCCGGAGAAATAATATCTGCTTACAACTTAGTTCAACAGAATCTCGGTAAGTTATTCGTTCAAATCTTAATATTATTTTACCTTAGTAAATCATAGTTAAAATATTATGAATAGGGTAAAGGTGGGTAATTGTGAACGGCGGGTAATTGTGAACACTCCAAAATACAATTACTAAGAGTTAATAAAAACTACCTCAATTACTTTTACAATTATGAGCGACAGTCATTTATAATTTTAAAATACAGTGTGATGGTTTTTATTAACTCTTACTAATTGTATTTTGAAGTGTTCACAATTACCCGC
>JAAXYX010004602.1:0-12105 GCA_036851915.1 Ptenothrix huangshanensis
TCTATAATAGTGTAGTCACAACACAGAAGAGATTAAGAAATGACAAAGGATAAAAGTAACTAATTTCCCATTAAATTAGCTTGAGTAGATTTTAATAACCCATTGGAAAATGTATGCAAATTGGAAACCTTGTTGTGTCTAAATTACAGTTAATATTTGTATATTTCCATTTCCTACAACGTAAAAATGAAAATCTGAGGGGAAACAAATTAGACTGATGAGGATTGACGTGTTATTTTCGTTTGACAGCATGGCTTGACTTTGCATGTGGCCCATGACTGTGTTTGGGTTGGAGCATCTGTGTCTCGTGTGGAAGTTGAAGAATAAACTAAATTGCCATCAATTACAAGTAATAGGTTGAACGTTTGCCATAAAAATAAAGCATAAAATTAAAGTATTTTCCGTCTTTTGAAAGGATGATGCGTGTTTTAAGAGAGAGAAAAAAGCAAAAGACAAAATTACCATTTAAGGTCTTGTGGATGTGGATATGGATTTGGATGTGGACACGTCCCTTGGTCGGTTGAGATGGGGAAGATTGGAGGAGCTTAATATTTGTAGGACTGACGATGTGATGTGGGGGAGGACATGGAAGTGGTAGGTAGTAAAATGGCAAGAGTAATAGTAGTAAGTAATAAGTAATGGATGTAATGTGATCTGTAAGCAGTAATGGCAATAGGCAATAATAATGGTGGGAGACGAGAGTTAATGCATAACCTGTAGGAGAAGGACCGAGAAAATAGAATCCCCCATCACCTATTGAATATAAATGGGCTCATTGAAATTCGGATGTGAACATCTGAAGGCGCCCGCACACCTAGCTCACACGTTCCCATCCACATCCACATCATGCATAAGATACTTCCTTGCCTCCCCAGCAAGGCTGTTAAGGCGGTAAAGTGGGTTTCCTTTCACAAAAGACGTCATCTTTAAACGGGTAGCTATTCTCTCAAATTTTCTTTATGTACCTATTCCATTTCCAATGGATTGAGGATGGTGATGGTGTTAGTCCTGGTGTGGTGTGGTGTGGCTGGCATGACGTTGCATGGTGTGGTGTGGTGATGGTAGGATTTAGTTTTTTAGTTTTATTTATCTGTCCTAGAGGATTCATAGTATTCTTTTTCTTTGTTCTTGAGCCGTAAGTACTCAAACATTCCCGTCTCAACCTCCCATAAAGATCCATATTACTATTCAGAAATTCAGAATTCAGTCTTTCTCGCATCTACCATTCTTAAGCATGGATTCAGAATTCATGATGGGATACTGAGAGGGAGACAAGGACGTCTTAAATCGATCCTCAAAATCCCGGATTCCCTTACACTTGCATTTCAATTTCAATTTGAATTATCCTTCTGTCAGATTACTCTACTCTTTCAGTTTAGAATTGAGCGAGTGAGCGGGAGCTGAATTGTTTTTATTTCCTTTTTAGCTATTTAAGTAGTCAGAGACGAGGCAAAGCTAGGTCGAACGTGCAGTCGCGTGTCCGTGTCATTTTAAAATACTTGTCTTTCAATCGTAATCATTCAGCATTGGGTTTCATTTCTCTTCAAAGGTGTGTGCCTGTGTGTAGAGATTGAAACTTTATGCCTTTTACTAAGGTGAATGTTGTTAGCTTTAGTGTTGCTGTGTAGTCAGTAGTTGTGACAGATCTCAATTTTTATTCGATGCAAGGTGAAGCGGAAGAGAATCTAATATAATTATTCACCGGCGGTCGAAGGCTAATGTGGGATTGTATGGTTGGAGGTTACGTTATATTATTCAATAATAAAACCTAATAATAATTATAAATTATAAAGTTGTGTAATAGTGACTGGTATAAAGGATGTGGAGTGGAATAGTAATATCACTGTAGGAGTGGAAGCTGCTCTGTTCTTTACTATTACTGCCACTATATTAATGCTCCTGCTGCTACTACTGTATAGGCTCGTTGCAAGTATACGAAAGTTCCTCGCCTTCAAATCAAAACTCATTTACATTCGACATTGTTTAAGGTGAACGGATTGAGAGAGAGAGGGACTGTTATGATTTGAAATGAAATGGGAAGGGATGAACAATCTAAAAATGTAAAATGTGTCAGTGACACTTTAGGATTTAACAGAGTTACTACATATCAACACCAACTGCAGTAATTACAACACAAGTACATTCAACGTTGAACTCCCATTAGTTGCAGAAGCTGCTTCTACCGTTTTGATTATTTATTTAAATTTAAACAAAAAGGAAGACTGTTTATATGTTTTAATACCGTGATAAACTGTACAGGGGTTTTTCTGTTTTTTCCAATATGTGACTGTGAATATCTTATGTGGTGATATAGCTGTATGTATTTTGATTCAGCTTGGAGGTGTACATAAATATACTGTTGTCATTGTTGTCATTCCTAGTGGTGAATACACGCGACTTAACTACACATAATATATCGGTCGTGCTGTGGCCAAAGGCAATTTTGATGAGCGTGCCATACGATATTTATACGAACGAACATTTAAGTGAGGTAACCCAATTTTGTCCTGGTTTCACCTCATTTCCCATCTGAACGGAGACTAAAAGTTTTTGATAGCTTGTGGAGATACATGTGTGTGGAGATAGCCTATATATTTATACATACATAGTATGTGAGAGTTAAGCTCATATTACTAGTGATGTACATATAGACAGTTAACATTTAGCCGATGCGATTGTCTTCAGCGTACTCTGAAATTGTCTGTGTAGTCGATAGTACGTATGTACATATGTTGGAAATGCATGGTCTATGTCATTGACTGACTTGTTATAAATATTGCTAATCGAAATGTCGTCCTCATTCATTCGGTTGTCGGAGGTTCCACTGGAAAGTTCTCAACCGAACCAACTGCATGTGATCGAGAGTAGTGTTCCACTTGATTTCGAGTGTGTGTCGGTGGACAGTCCGAGTACGTACCATATCGATGGTGGTCACACAAATATTCTCTTTGGCTTTGGTTTTGGCTCGAGTGAGGAAAGAATCCGGATAGGCGAAACGAGTGAAAGTGGCAGTAGCAATAATTGTTTCAATAACAATCCGTCTTCTCCAGTCAATCTACCAATTAACACTATTCTCTACGGTGGAAGTGCAAGTGGAAATCCAGTGACTAACAAGATGAGGGATGACAAGGGCGGTAACGTCGATTGGAGTTCGGCAGATAATGTGACTCCCATTATAACAATTACCATTGATCAAGTTTCCTCGGAGGACGAAGAGTCTGAGACCGGATCCTCATCGGTCTTTTATGAGACGGAAATTTCTGACAATCACAAAGATAAAACACGGAGTTTATCATCCCATGAGTTTGGGAATGACAATGAGGGCGAGAACGAGAAGGAGCATGAAATGAGTTGCAGAGCTATTGCTATTATTGATCTGGATCATCAGGATTCCGACCATGTTGACTCTGATACGGATGTTCCGCTCACTTGTGGATCATGTGACGAGGGTGATGGTGATGGTGACGGTGATGCTGATGCCAATGCCAATACCAATACCAGTGCCGTTCGTCGGGATGGTAATGGTGGTGGTGGTCTCACTCAACCAGACCCAGAGCAGGAAAGTGATGGAGACCCGGATTCATCCGGAGATTCATCGCTCCTTTCGCCTGCTCCCCGCAAATCCAAATTAAAACGTGGCATTTCGTCTGTTCCAAGTCATGGTAATCTCTCCGATATCTCAGAGTTGGAATCTCTCAAAATTGAAGAGGATAACAGACCGAAACGGAGAAATACTCTTGCTGATATTTTTAGATGGTATGTTTGTACACATGTAACACTGGCTTTGGTTTTTGCGTTAACTTTGGCTTTGACTTTGACTCTGGTTTATTGGTATTAAGAGTATTGATATTGATACTGATGTGTGGTATGGACGTGTCTATAGGCACCGACGGGGTTCTTTGGTGGTGTGGGTGTTACTAGTTTGACAGTTTTTTATGTGTATTTGGATATTACTCTTTTATCTGTAATAGGCTGCATCAATAAATTCTATACGTGTCCCCTCCTCAACATCGTCTTCTTTTTGGAAGAAATGTTGAAATCTTGAAGTACGCTCATCCAATATCGGCCTGAAAAGGTCTAAATGGTATTTTCAGCAAACTTTTGCCGAGTGTGCCCTTAAGGTTGACGTGAACAAGAGAAACATGTTACACTTTGGATACGTATTTGAGAACATTTTTATAGGATCGAATCTTAGCATACTGTCAAATGACAGACACAAAGTTTTTGGACAGAGTTCCAGTTTCAGTCAGTCTTGACTCTGAGGGGAAAAGGATGGCAGATAAAAAGTGTCTGGAACTGGTTCGGTGGCTGCTCGTGTTCCTACTGCTGCTGTTACTACTTACTATTGTAGGCACCTACTTCCTCTCTCTAGCTCTCTTTGCGTTGGTTCTGGTCCTGGATACTGGCAGATCGATGTCAATGCCTTTTCTTACACATACTCTCTCTGTTGGTATGCATGTGTATGCTCTCTGTACACCTACCATACCAACTTGTTTTCTTAGCACTTGAGAGAATTTTACGTACAGAGGCATAACATAAAATGGCATTGGGAATCGCAAACGACTGGACTGGTCTCTGGTCTACTGCTCCCACTCTCACATTCTGCATTCATAGATTCCCATTTCTATTCCCAACTCGATTCGCTCTTGCGTTTCACTGGCACTAAAATACTCGTCCTGAGAAAGGTTTACCTCAATTCGGCTAAGTAAAACTGCAAGTAGCCACCCTTTAAATATGTAGATACGTGCTCAAGCTGGATGTTGTTGTGGAAGGTGCAAGCCAGGATATCTGGATTTTTGCACAAATTCATTACATTCCTCGGTACACTCACCATCTAATTGAGAGCGTAATTTAGTTATACGTGTATTTTCCAATGGTTTTTTGTTAACCTCCAAAATCTAATGCAATTATTCAGTGATTTACTCATTCTAATTATCCAGTCGTAATTAAGAAATTACACAACTAATAGCGAAAGTTTAAATTTGCAAAACTTTGATACGTTGAACATGTTAAACGGTATCCTATACTCTCAGAATACAGAGTACATATTTATTATGTAGATACACTTTCTTGCACCTTAAACGACGATGCGTAAACTGAGAAGGAGTTACCACTGGTGATACTTATCATATGGCTGCAGATTTGGGTGTACATACATACAAGTTAAAGTAGTAGAGTAGCATTTTTTGATGTGCCTCGTATTTCATAACTGCTCGAAATGAACTACGAAGTTGGAATAAATGGCGAAAATATTTTACAGGCTGAGAAGTTGAACTTGTGCTACTTTTATAAAGTATCTTGATGAAATATTCGCTGGGTGATATCCGAGTGTATGGCTTCTCCAGTATCAATTTATTTCCTTCTTACCACGACGTTTTATTGGGACACGGACTGACTCTTTAGTCTTTAGTTTCGTGAACAACTACATATATACAAATAAAGGGAAGGATTACATATAGTTAGTAATATAAATGTAGGCATGGTGCCTATACGGTACCTATAATGACGATGTGTGAAAAATCTCCCATATAGGAATTGAATCTGTACGATTTTTCTTCTCGTTATTTTACAGGTTAATAGAGTCGGACTCGAAATCATTTAATTCTCTGCCTGGTGCTAATAATGGACACTCAAGGAAGAGTTCGGATACGTCGGAGCTTTCATTTGGTCAAGGTTCAGACAAAGCAACGGAAGAAACTGAAGAAGACTTATGGATCACTTGGGGGCGCATTGTCAACGAGTGGGAAACTTATTGGAAGAAGAAAAATCAGATCGTTCGTGTGAGTCTTTGTCTTGAGTCTTTTTTCTATTCCATCTTCTTATTAGATGTTTTTTACCTTCACTATATGTAGCAAAGTAGCCAGAGAGGCAAATCTTGCAGGTCTTCTTTTCTTCTGCTCCATTTCTCTTGTTCTTTTGTTGGCATCTTACGTAGGCAGATAGGATATAATAATATACCTATGTATACAGATATTGCTTGTTTTTGGGTTTGGTTTGGTTGGGTTCACTTAGTTCTTCAGTTTCTGGTTACACAAACATAAGTAGATAGTCTTGCTTGTTAGCTCTTCCTCTTCCAATTCCAATCCACTCCAGTGCATTTAATTAACCTATAGCTTTTAGTTTCATGCCGTGCTCCTATATTCGTATTGGCATACATAAAGGTCAGCGGTCAGAGTCAGCGAGGTACTTGGTAATAGATGGATTGGCATTGATATTGGCGGTAACGGTAGAGGTTTGCTCCATACACCACTTAAAAGTAATTTTGAGAAAGAGGCAGCTTCCCTGCCTCATCATTCATTCAGACATCCACCGATGATATTAAATCCATTTGTGAGATGCTCCTCTGACTCTGACTCTGGCTCTCCTACTGATTTGGATTCTGCTTCTGCCTTGGTTGTTGACAAGACTAGACCAGACCAGGCCATTGTATGAAGCTTTGATACTACTGCCACGGACCATGGGAAACATCCACCTGGTAGGATTTTCAATTTGACTCATGTAGGTGTACATATAGGTGATATAAGGTAGTTAATATATGAGTCACGTTGGAAATGTTTCAGTTTCTATGTATCGATATATCAGCTTATGAGTCATAGCACTAGCTGATACCCTGTCCAATGGATTAAGAAGCGTAGAATTTGTTTTATCTCCTTGGAGATAGATGTGAAAAAATGTATACCTATTGATTTCGCATGTGTACCTATACCACTTTTGCAGTTACATTGTAAAAACTGACGCATCTAAAGTTAAAAAACATACACGTGTTTAGTATAATTATGAACGCAATAAGGATGCATCTCAAGTTCTGAAGTGCATCCAAAGATCTGCAGTAGCATCTAACACTCATCGAAAGTGCACCAAAAGCGTATCGCGCATTCAAAGATGTATTTTAGTGCGTTCATGATACACTTATCATGTTTCAAAATGGTTGAAATCGGACATGTTCAAACGGTTCGAAGTTGTTGAAATATTACATATTGCAGCTCAAGATGCTTTTTTAACACTTTTGTGATACACTTAATATATATCCTAACTGCATTCCTAGTCATACTAAATAGGTTCTTGTCGTTTTAGCTGCATTTTTTCCGCTTTTAGATTCTGTAGTATTTGCAGTGTACAAAATATGTATATATTTCGGCTCCTCGTCCTATAGTCCTGTCCTATGTGCATGTGTGTGTGTAATTATACGAGTGCGTGCTTGTCCAAGTGTATAGATATGCCTGCAAGTATGAAATATGGCGGAGAGACGGAGCTGAAATTGAAATGATTAATTTTGTGAACTATATTGGATTTTTGGATTTGTGCAGGATTTGGTGAGACGAGGGATACCACATCATTTTCGTGGAATTGTCTGGCAGCTACTGTGCGGTGCACACGATTCTCCCGATAAGGCCAAGTATGCCGACTACATTAAAGCAACCTCGGCGTGTGAGAAGGTAATGAGAAAATGAAAATCCTAAGATCCTGGAATTCGAAAATTCAAATTTTAATGTAAATCAATGTGTCGGAGTTCTTTTCCTCTTCTATAACTTTTGCGAAATTTAACATTTAACCTCGAAAGTATGTGTCGGAGAGGAGGAAAAAATGGAAGCTGTCACTTGCAAAGATCCAAACTTTTACACTTTGGCTTTAAGCAGTTCATATTTTATGTCATGTTACAAGTTTTAGTTTTCAGGTTGAGGTACATATACGTAAAAACGTCACATTAGTAGAGGTAAAAATTTTGGGAAAGAATAGAAATGAGACTAATGAAAAACTTTGTTTCATTAAAGCATACCAAACCGAGGGACGTGGGTTTACGTAGTTACTCCACTTTGCCCAGAACCAGACGTAGAACCACACATTCTTATTACCTAGTCTAACTTGCCTGCCTTGCACACTTTCATTTTGTCATATCATTTAAGCGATGCAGAACAGTGCAGGCCTTTCCGTTTTCTCGTAGGTGTCGGTGTCTGCCTACATAAAGAATACAAGTTTGTCGGTATTCGCTTAATGTGTCTTCTACGTAGTTAAGGCAGTTATGTCCAGGAAATTCTCCACCAGAATTTTATTCTGTGCCCATAGTTTTCTAATCTGATACTGTGGGAGGTAGGTTGGAAGGTTGATAGTAGTATTCTTATTAAAGGCTTGAAGTCGACGTAGGTAGTTTATTTTTATATTTATATTCATGCTGCTTGTCGCTTCTGAATATGAATATGACTTTGTCATTAAGGATTACTACCTCGTGAACAATAGGTGAATTTGAAAAATATGCTCTGTCTGCTCACAATTGGTTTTCGTGTAAAAAATGGGTAGAAGACACATTGCGCTGGTACCTTTTTTACTTGCTGACAGGTATATATAAACGCTAAATATATTTTTATGTGAAGTACTTTACATTTTTTGTAGAGTAGGTACACTGTCAAACCTAAGCAATCTTAAACTAAAAAGAAGTAGGTACATCTAAAACATGCCCAAGTGCATCACAAGCCAGTTCAAAAAATATCTTGAAGTTGGAGATTAGATTTTTATTAATTTTTGGATGCATTTGACTTTAGAAATGCATCCTAACTGTGTTCAGAACTGTACTAAATACATGTAGGTTTTTCAGATGCACCAGTTTTTGCAGTGTATCTATCAGATATATGCCAATAAGGATTGCATTGTCGGTATTTCATTCTTATCTGAAAATATACCCTATTCGTCTTAGGAAACTTAAAAAATTTGAAAACGAAGAAGTGGAAGGAGGACGGAAAATCCCTTCGGAAATAAATTTATTATTTGTTTCCGTCAAGTTGTTCCCTGAGTAGGTAATGTACTGTACAGTGCTTTACTGTTCGGTGACTGTACTCCCGTATGCACTATTGAATCACCTACAAACGATCTGTACTGGATCATCTGGAGCCTGCGATTTTTTCTCTCGCTCTTTCTTTCTCCCGCTAGTAACAACAATCTCCAGACGAGGCCATACACACATATATATACTCTTACTTTTATTGTATTTTGTACACCTATGAACTTTGACTAGATTTCTAGACTACTTTATAGAATAGACGACAAGACTAGTCAGAATACCTTGTACAATATCTAGTCTGGTTCTGGTTCTTGCTGGATTTCCCTGAAACGTAAATAGGCACCTTCCTAATCTTTTTATGAAAGTTTTTCGTACCGCGAATGTCTCTCCCGGTTTCTCCTTCCTTCCCTCTACACTCCTCTGCCTTCCTCCAGCGACTGCTGTTGCTATTGCTATATTGCTTTGTCCTGGAGTTGACTAAAGAATTTTGGAAAACTGCTGGCAAACATTCCCATAGCTCGTAGATTATATGATCAAAGTTTATTTGAAAGGAGGACAGTTTCAGTTTGCAAAAACTACCTACGGCGGCTTCTTGTAGCTGTAGCCAGCTTTGTGTAGCTGTGCTGTGACTGTAGTTGAGGCGACGGTAGCACTGAATAAGAATACATCTACGAGATTGTACCCACCACCACATAATCAGGTGGCGAGGCAATACGGTGTGTATGTATAGATATAGAAGAGAGAATAGAACTGTAAGAGATGTGATGGTGTTTTACGTCCTGGTCCTATGAACATTTCGGCCATGCTCTTCTATACTTCAACTCCTCTCTAAACTCTCCGAGTGGAGCTTGAGCAACTTTATGTTGTTGTACTTGTATCGATCCGATTTGATTTAATGTATTCAAGTATGTGGCAAAATATGTATATTGTGTTTGCAACGGGGAGCAAATTTACAGATATTTTATCTACACACGTATGTAGGTATTTGGAGGATAGGATAGGATGGCCATGGCCTATGCATTGGAATGAACAAATCCTATTGTCCTCTATATATGGAACATGCATTTGCGGTTGTAGGTAGTTCAAATTGTACCAAATTTAATTCTAGCATAGGTGGTGAGTATATAGGAATAGAAGCACATTCATACAACAGTGTGGGATAGGTTTGCGTATAAAGATTTGATACCAAGTCCAGGTACAGTTAGATGAGATGAAATGAATTTGTTGTACAACAGCTCGGCTACGGCAAATAGCACTAAAATGAAATAGCAACAATCTGTGTATGCTTCAGATACTTGAATGAAAGTAAGGGAGAAGAGCAACTAGAGAGGTATATACATACATGCTTGTACTTGTAGTTGTGTGCAAAATGCAAGTACATTGTATATATTCAAGTAGGTAGGTACATAGATAGGTAGGTACCTACATTTGTATTTTGTTCTTTTATACATTACTGCCACACTACCTACTTTATCGCTCCCTGCCTTGCCTCTGAACTCCCACTCTAACTTTACATCCATCAACCGAGTGTAAACTCCTACGTTTGAAGCACATTTAAATATGTATAGGTAGTTAAAGTGTGTTGACGTCGCATCGACATTGACGTTAGCCACTAGACGTTATAAGGATTAAAAGCATAGGATATAATTTCGTAAGCATTTAAATTTCTTACGTCTACCATCAAATATGCCGTATGCATTTGACTGACTCAGTCTAGATCTACAGTCTACAGTAGGATTTGCTCTCTACAGAAGAATTTAATTGTATGGATTAGCCCAGTGGATGATACTGTGTGTTTCCCTGTTCTAAATCTAAAAGTTCGAGTTCAGAATACTTATGAGCGACTATAACGAGATGAGGACGAGGACCCTGAAAGTAGGTACATACACATCAAGATGGTTAATGCTTCGTCTTTGTATGCTTTGTGTGACGTACATTATGCAATTATGTACTCTACCTATGGATGTACTCGTCTTTAATTTAATTTGCTGCACATTTTACCAAATACCGAAGGATCAAAGGTTTTGGATACAAGACCAGTTCACAAGGTAGACCTAAAAGTGCCGACCATCTATAGATTATTCAGTGAAGGAGGCTCAGGATGAGTACTGTACTATTCGGCTGTTTTGTATGTTGTGTGTTGTGTTGCATCTGTAAGTGTATATGTACCTATGTAAGTAGACGGTTCTGGCTGACTGAACTATGGCACAGAGGACGGATTGTGAGTGACTATGGACCGGTATTGAACATGTATTTGTAGACGATGTGAAGCAGAGATGGAAACGAGGTTAAGCCGAGCGAGTGTAAAGATAAAACTCAATTAGAAATAAACAAATACAATGAAGGAGATCACAGGGACGAATCGCAATTATTTGAATTGTAAAACAATGTGCTTTTAGAGTATTGGTCGTTGGAAGGGATGAGACTTTACTTGACTATTCTGTTGTCGTTCTCATATGTAGTTTATAGAGCACACTATAAACCTAATCCTAATCATTAATCGTCAATCCTGTTTCGGCTTAGACAGAGACAGAATTGTGGATTGAAGCATAAGTATTTGCAAGTGTGTATTCAAGTTACTATTTGCTCTGGTTTGAAGGCTCTAGCTCTAGCACTGTATCGTACCCTTATTTGATTTCGTGTGGCAAAGGGTAATGGTCTCAGAACCATGCCATGTGCGATTTAAAAGTAGTGAAATAAAGTAAAAGTAAATTTCAGCTGATGGAATGTATGATAGTGTAAATGACCACAGGACTATGTATGGAAATGATTGAATCTTTGTCTTTATTACATAGATTGCGATATAGTCAGCACTAGGTATATCTGTATAGTATTGCCATTGTGTAATTTTTTGGGGTTTTGGACAACGACAGCGACAGAGTGAGTGTATTTTATTTAATATGATGATGAAGGAATGTGTTAAATAAATTGCAGGTAATCCGACGGGACATTGCACGAACTTATCCTGAGCACGAATTTTTCAAAGAGAAGGATGGGCTGGGACAAGAGTCATTGTTCAATGTGATGAAAGCCTACTCATTGCATGACCGGGAAGTAGGCTACTGTCAAGGCTCCGCGTTTATAGTGGGTCTCCTCCTTATGCAAATGCCTGAAGAAGAGGCTTTTGCCGTTGTCGTCAAACTCATGCAGGTATGTACCGACACAGTCAACTATAACATCCATTATTTTTCCACTATACTTAAGTATATAGTCATCATCACCGCATCATCATACATATTCGTTCGTTCCTAAAGTAAAAAAATACAAGGCAAAAATAATGTGAAAGGAGTCAATAAGGGAAAAATATGAGTTAGATGTTCTATAAATAATTG
>JAAXYX010004603.1:0-12105 GCA_036851915.1 Ptenothrix huangshanensis
TTCGTTTTTTCGTATCTCTAATGCCTTAGGCAGGAAAAATTCACAAAAAACGACTTTGAGCCTTTGTTCACCAAAATTTGTTTTTGCTCTAGACGCCACGTTTATTAAGCAATAGTCACGTGCGATAGACCGTTGGAAAGCTCTTTACTAGGCGCACATTTTAGTATAGATTTCAAAATTTTGGTCAAACGTGTTGGTTGATTACACCAAAAAGTGGGCTTTTGCAAACGTTTTTGCGCCAAAAATTCAAATTTTGAATTTCGGCGCCAATTATTTTTTAAGCAGTAGCAAACAGTACAGGCTCAAGTTATTGCGTCTTGACCTATTTTTATCACTGCAAATAATGGTAAGCGATTTTTCAAAAAACGTTTGCTTCGCTCTTCATTTTAGTTTTTGCCCCGCCCCTCCTTGTTTGAACGCAAAAAATCTGAAATTCTATTATGATGTACTCCTTTACTACCAGCATGAAAACAAATGCACTAAAAAAGAATATTTTTCAACTTGTTTTGTATATAAACAAAGCCAACAGCGGAGGCTGAAAATCATATTTAAATTAAAATAGAATTAAATATTCATCTCTGTAAGTTCAACTCTTCAGTTGCAATTGTTTATCTTGTAATTATTATTCTTTTTTATTTATATTATTTCCTTTAAATGTTAAACCAATCTTCTGTCGCTGTAAATATTGATGCTAGTTTTCTTTTCTATATAAAACCTTACGATAAGGAGATTCATCATTCATCGCTGTGAGATTCCCTTATTATTATCGTTTCATGGTTGGAAAAAAAACATTTTTTGATTCAAATGACAGGGTACCGAACTCGCCAAATTAGCTGCTTTTAAGGGACATATATTTACAATTTTTAAGTTTCACTGCATTTATTGCCAGAATTCCTTTAAGAATATTAATTGAGGAAATTAAAGGCTTTGAGGATATTCATTTAGCTATATTAAAGATATATTTTGATTGGTTATCATTCCAGTAAAATTGTCTTCTGAAAATTGTACAATGTTCTTGGAATTGGATTCGCCACTTTGCAATTTTCAGATGACCCTGGCTGCTACGCAGTAATTCAAGGTTGATCCTCCATTCAGCACCTTCCGTTCACCCGAGTACACAGTTAGCTGCCTTCACACAATTTTGTATGCAACTACCAACTAACTATAGTTGGATGCTATTTCAAATGGCATTGAATCACTGAACATTAATATTTAGGTATGTGCATTCCTGGTATCATCGTGTGTACTTCGTGCTTTCTAATAATAAAATGGAAGATTGCAGTCGTTCCTTGTNATTTAGGTATGTGCATTCCTGGTATCATCGTGTGTACTTCGTGCTTTCTAATAATAAAATGGAAGATTGCAGTCGTTCCTTGTGCAGATTAGTGTAACCTACCTAATTGCATGTTTTACCCGCATATAATTATTATTTCTGTGCTTTCAAGCTTACACTCGGGACTCGGATTCATCACATTAAAAAAATAATTAAAACTTGCAACGCGAAGCAGAAAACAGGAGCTTTCCATAAATAAATTAAATTATTTTTATAGGTTTTGCTGCCATTTAATTGGTATCACCAACTAGTAATAATTAGCGACCAACGTGATGATTTTTTTATTTGAAAAAATTCTTTTTCTCAGCCCCAAAACTATAAGGTATTAACTTTCTAGTTTCTTCAAACTGCGAAGATAACGCTTCCTATAATCTCGAAGTGTTTTTAATGCTTTTAAAGCATTTATGGGTATAAAGTAATACTTTTGGTTTTGGTTAGTATGAAAATAATGAAATATTCTCTTTCAAATCCGGAAAGCATAAAAAGCATGCAAAGCATTTCAAATCATTTGTATGGTGGTCGCCACTTACTAGTTAGTTAAGCTTTTTGCAACCTACTTAGACCAGAAATGCAAAAAAAATTAAAAAAGCGTAAAAAGCATATTGGGCTCCAAAAAAAGCATATTTTTAGCATTTTCGCACCAAAAAAGCATAAAATAAGCATTTTGAGCCAGATTTTCATGGTTTTAGATTTTATTTTCCTGCGAAAACTGTTGAAAACGCTTTTGAAAATTATTAAGGGTAAACCAGGTGGTTTGTAAATGGCGTTGTACTTCAACATGTTTACAATTTTGTAAAAATTACTATGGAAATGTCGAAAATCTCCACTGCGAAATGTGCAATTGTACAAAACTACAAAGTACATCGGCATTTACAAGCCACCTGGTTTACCCTTATTGTAGTTTCTAGAAGCCCAAATTTTAAAATATTTTTCAAAGGACTTTATTAAAGCGCCAAAAATGACGTTATATTAGCACTTTAGAGGGAAAAACAATATTTGGAGCCTTTTTGGACTCAAAAAACGCATTACATACTACCAAAAATGCAATTTTAAAAAGCATAAAAAGCATTTTGAGCTCCAAAAAGCATAACTGTAGCATAAAAAGCATTTTCAGACCAAATAAAAGCATTTTGAAAAGCCTAAAAAAGCATTTTTCTGGTCGCCTTACTCATTACTCATTAATCATAATAATTATTGCTAGCCCAATTATTGAAACACTGGAGATTTGGAAAATAAAGCATTGATTTCGTCACATAATTAATTAATTAATTAATTGTCATTCACATAATTTCATTGCACCCCGACTCGACTTCCGGAAAGTTTCGGCGAAGTATGCAGTGAACCAGTGAATGCCGTTTTATAATAATTAGTTAATTAGTGTCAGTCTTCTCGTGAAGTCGCCGTGTCCTCGTAGTTGTCGGTTCGTTTGTCTCTTCATCAGTGCTTTCAATAAATGAATTAATGCAATGGTGAGACGAGACCTTCGGGCCTTCTGTCCGTAGTAAAGCACATAGTAGAGGTACAGGTACAGGTGGGGTATTTTTCCTTGGCCATTTAACATAACCGCTAATTCTTCCTATTTTTTCATTTTTTAGGCACAAAACGGCAAAACTCACCACAAAAAACATGAACATAACTCAACTCACTGATCTTACTTTTCACTTCGACACTTCGACCTGTCAGTGCCAGGCCAATCAAATTCCACTAATCGAAAATCACAACATCGGAATCATCTAAAAGGAAAAAGGGAAACGATCAAATTCTCAAGTTTACTCCATGGTCCACAGTTTGGCGGGTTTGGCAAAAATCACTGAATTTTTTGCGTAGTGCAGACTAGTGCAGAGTGCAGATTACGAATTACGAATACGAATGCCAGATTGCAAATAATTCCTAACTTCCATTTGTGACTTGCCCTCCTGCCTCCTACCATCGAGCCAACACCGAGTACTGAGAACAGTTGCCAGTTTGCTAGCTATAATTTCGTTCTATTATTTTGCTGTTACAAGTTACAATAGTAATAGTAAATAGTTAGTATCAAGAAAGGCTCGAACTCCGACCAACCTTAATCCCCAATTTTTCCAGTCGTCATCCGGTGCTAATTAGCAATTAGTTATAATTACTACTCGTGACATTTGGTGGTAAGTCTCTCCATTTACTTATTCCCAATACTCTGAGTCTTAGTCTTAATTCTGGATCCAAACAAATAGAAGCATTTATCATTAACCCATTCTTGATCCTTGCTCCTCTTCAGATTAATCTGATTAATTTGAATCACTGACGAATGGCACCAACCTTTGCTCCGACTCTTGCTGTAGTTGGCAGGATGGTGCAAAAATTAAAGATTGTTCGATTGCGCAATAACTTAATCATTAGTATATTTTACAGTAAAATGAAGAGTGACAGATTGTAATATTTGAATTTAATTTAGTTAATACATGACTTTTAATTAAACTATCCCTGAAGAAGGACGCCAAAGTGTGTTCGAAAGCTTGGAATTGAAAATAAAATACTTTCAAAGCATCCACTATGATATTTTTATTTTAAGCTACTATTTTGCATAGTGGCATTTAAGTTTTGAAAAACGTTAACCTCGCTTAAATGGAGAAGCGCAAATAAAATAATACTATTGTTGCGGTGTTAAATGTTCGATGATAATTTGTAAATGTTGAATGTGGATTGAGGACTGTATTGTTGATTGGACCCCCTTTGCAGATAACGATGTATTCTGGAGGAGCATCGTATTGGCTAAGGCAACTTTACTCCGGCAGCTCCGTTCTCCTGCGGAGCTCAACCTACAGACTGGGAATTAACGTTTTTGATGTACAGTCTGGATCAGCATGGATTGCAGCGAATCGAGGTATTCATATGTCTGCAGCTGGTATGTCAGAATCCAATCAGTCGAATAAGAATCAGAATTCACCCGATGCTGAAGGATTTAATGTCGAAAACTTGGATACAGCATCGAAGGAAAAGTTGCAAGATCTGAAAAATCTGCTTGTGACGAACTCTTATTATGAAAAATATAAAACCAAGATTGTCAAAGCCCAGCGGTAAGCTAATGGGGGAAGTCCAAATTTGTAAATGCCGTTGTACTTTTGTAGATTTTTACAGTGGAGATTTTCAATGTTTTTATTTTTTACAAAACGCAGCGGCATTTAAGGCTAGATTAGAGTTAGAGTTGGAGTAAATCAAGGCTCATATTTAGCTTTGATCAGTTTCTACGGTCCCCTTTAATTGTTAATGCTGGAAGATAAAGTAGAACTTCTGAAAATTTCGTCTTAGTATTTTTTCCTATACAACGGAAACAAAATTAGTCTATAAACAGTTCATTTTAAAAGCCAAACAATGCATTGGTTTTCAAAACTTGACGTTTGTCCGGAGGTAATTGATTATAGAAATGAACTGTTTATGGACTAATTTTGTTTCCTTTGTATAAACGAAAGAAAATACTACATTATCGTAAAAACCGCAACCGTATACCAAAATTCGTTTTTAAACTGCTAATGCCTTTGTAAAAAGTTTCATTTTAACATTCAGATTAAATGGGTCCCTAGAAACTGAGCAAAACTCACTATGAATATGATCGTTAAGAGAAATTTCACCTTTACCTAACGATTTAAGACAACTCTAGTCTAGCCTTTACAAGGCATCGGTATCCCCCCAGTTTTTGATTAAACTCGTAGATTCCAGTTTCAATAAAATATGTGATAGGTGATAGTTGAAGTGATCTGAGATGTTTTCAATTTTTACCGTAGTTCGTATCCAATGGAATTCCTCGCTCTGTTGGAGGGATTAAAATCTAGTAAGACGAAGTCAGTTACATCGGACTATGTACCTAAAATATCTACTTCCCACACGAAAAAACGGGTTAGTTAAGAGAAGGAAGAAAATATCTCTTTTTTAATGTATTGTGATTTTGTTAATGTGTTGAATTTTGACCCGAGAAATCCGATGGATTAAAAACGCTTGTGTATGTACTTTGTACAAGTTCAATTTACGTAAAACTTCCATTAATCCCCGCCTCTTATAATTCCCGGGGGCAAAGAGTTAGGATTGAAAATAATTCCCCGCCTCTAATAATTCCCCGGTATAATAATTAATGAATGGACTCATATTCCCAAGCTACTATTATTAGTTGACTCTGATTGGATGATAATGGTCACCCAAGGCAACACATTTTTCACAAAAGGAGGCAATATGAAGAATTTTAGAATTAAGAATAGTAAATTCTAAAAGTCACACTTCGTTATATCTACAGCATTTTAATTCGTATAACAATATTGGCAGCTTAAACTTTCGATTCGATGTTGATAATAATTCCCCGCCTTTAATAATTCCCGGGCCTCCAATAATTCCCGGGTCTGAAAAGTTGCTCACCAAATAATTCCCAGGGAATTATTGGAAGTTTTACGGTATATATATTGCAGGGAGATTTTTTAACATCATGTTTTTGTGAATTGTAAAGCTAAATGTACAACTGTATTATTTATCTCTTGCAGAATTTAGAAGATGTTATGAAAGCAGAGTTACTTAAGGAATTGGATCGCGAAGATATTACATATGTGAGTTATACGAAAACGACAAACTTTAGTGTATTCTTATTACGGAGCAAATTCTAAATTTTAATTTGAGCTTGGAAATTATGATACAGATCTGGCACGAGTATCATCGGAAAAATGGTTTAATTGCTGCTTGCTTATCGGATACGGTTTTTCAAAGGATTGTGGCACGTGCAGAAGTTTGCAATACGGTATTACATGAACTGCATTCTGCTAGAATATTGCTACTGCTTACAGGATTTTAGGATATGTTTTATTATTTTTAACAATCTGATAAACGTGAGCAAATTAATCGAATGAGTTACATAACATAATTTAACAGTTTGTTCTTCCTTTGGCCCGGAAAAATGGTCACGATTTCCACGTCATACAATACTCTAATAACAGTTTCTACGTGACGCCTTTGGTTTCGTGGCAAGCGTACAAAGAAAACTCTCCTGTCAGTCTTACTTTGTCTTTCTACGACGAACTTAAGGAGGACAAGGGTGTGATTTTGATGCGCGGAGAATTCGATAAGAATCATATGGTAAGCTTTTTGAACCATACACCTAAATTTTGAATCTCATGTGGGTTTATTTTTTTATATGTATTAGATTAATTAAAAATCATTTAGACCAGTGATTTCATAAAATCTTACTTTTTTATATTGAATATTTTCTGTAATCGTATTTATTATGCTTCCAGTCGGCGAAAGAAGCACAATTATTAGCTGTACAACTTCATCTTTACTACGCAGAACCAGACTTTGTTCGTAATAATTTGATGGAAAAATTCGTTAGTGAGCCAGAGAAGTTCAGCCATGTAGAGCTTATTGAACAACTGGAACGCATGCAGGTAGAGCACAAAGAGCTATTTGGAATTTCTCCTGAAGAGACGGAAAATCCTACGATGGAGAAGAATAGCGATCCTAAGCCATAAGTGACTGTGACCTAATTTATACTGAGGGCCAAGGGATTCACACTTCACATAGCTAAACTTGAAAATCTCGTAGGTATATCAGTCAGTTTATCTGTCTGTAGAAAAAGCACTAGTTACGCTGCTATGGTTTACATTTCGAATATGTATACGCTCGGAAATTCCTATCCCTTCTACAGTTTAACAGGTGTTACCATTATCGGATGTGAATGTGGCAGCTCGTCTCAAAGCTGCATAATTGGAGCAGTGTAAGTACCTATAGTACATCTACATTCAAGAAAGCAAAATAAGTGTTACCATAAGTCTAATTACAGCCACAGTTGCCACAGAACAACTGAGTCATTGTCAAAGCCTTTCAGAGTGGACGAAATAAAGTATTCAAATTTATTACTTTTGTAGATTTTTAGTGAGCATAGAAATCACAGATTCATTTATATTTTGTCTAACCTAGCAACAAAGTAGTTTAATATTGTAAGCTCTCCGAATGGTTATTTACCCTTTAGTTTAAAAAACAGAATAATTTATGCTACCTTTAATGCGCCTTATACTATTCTGATTTTTTTGCACATTTTTTAAATTACATGCTACATAGTAGATTGTGATTTGTTCAGTTGTTTTGGTTTTCCTCTGGGTTATACCTTAGTGAGAGACCTTCAAGTTCAATTCCATCAAAGAAATTCCAAGAAATGTATGTGATCCATAACTTTGTGTGTGGATGTATAATTTTTTGACGATTTTTTCGGATTTTTTACATCATACAGACATGCATACCGCATTTTCTCTATTAATTGCGTCTGCAAGCATACAATCTTTGTCCTCATCGACCTGACGTTTTATTTGAATCGTCTGGCAATAATTCGACGGCTATAATAGTTTAACTTCTGTTTTGTTATTAAATAATTTTAGAACAACATCAACAAGTAAACTAAAAACCATTCGGACCGGATGGTCCCTTTCAAGCATGTGTAATAGAGAGCGTGTGACCGTTGCTTGTGCACACCATTTATTCAAGCCAAATGCGCACGAATTTGACCCGGTAATTAATACAAGACCGGCGAATATAGACAATTTTATAGTTTGTGCCGACAAATATTCGAAATATAAATACGGTATTCTTATTCTTACTATTGATATATATATTTGTTCTATATACAACAAAACAGTAAAACAAGAACAATAATTTGAACCTCGAAGGTAAAAGTAATCCTGATTCAACTATTATCCATCACAAGAGTCGTCCAATGCAACAGACATAGTGAGATATGGTCGGTAAAACGGATCTTTTATCTAAATATTACGATGTCGATACACAATGAATCATGAAATAAGTACTACACGTGTATTGAAATAGCATTACATTACACTATAAAATGAGTATATTAAATATTTAAAATAGGGATAAAATACATACTTGAAGTTTGGAAATAATTACGAACTAAAACGGTGGGGTGGTTAAAATAGAAAGAGCTAAAATTATTTTAAAACCGTACTAACTATCTATCTATGACATAACATATTCTTCGCATATTACATATGTAGTACAAAGCGCTATTCGTTCCATGGGCGTTAGCCCACAAGGGAAAATATGGATTTCTTAATAATAATAGTATAGAGCTCTGCAGCAAGCTCAATATTTAAAAAAGAAGTAGCCATGTATTATTGGCAATACATTTTAAACCATCTATAACTATTGAAAAATAAATAAGTAGGCATGCATAACATAACGATCTTAAACCCAGGTCCTTAATCAAAGAGAACGAGCATAAATATAACAACATGGTGTCAACAAAAGCGAAAAAAAAATTCCTAGGACTAAATTACATTATCAAACTAAAGATCTTTGTACACTAGTAAATATTGTTGAAAGCTACTTGCAAAGTTATAAATTTCATTATCTGTAGTGTCTATGGTCTAAACATCTAGTTTGGCACAACTACAAATACACAGTTACCCGCTAACTACCTTCAATAATTCACCTTCTTTATATACCCTGCATGGCATTTATAAAATCCTAACTATACCTTCCGTTGGGTTACAAGCAGCATATAAAACAATTAAAAACAATATTCAAACAAGCTGTTTGAATGACAATATTGTTTTGACAGGAAAAAAACTTGATATCAAACGGCAAAAAAATCAAGTACAAGTTGCAAAAACTTAATATTTTCAAAAATTCTTTACCGTAATTTCAATTTTAAGTTATAATTAAATGTGGTATAATGTTACTATAATTATATTACGCAGATCTTTCCAAACGCATATGTTGGCCAAATATAAAATAAACTCCCAATCCCAACTTTGTATCTGCGGTGAGCATGAAATTCCTTCTCACGGAATAGAAGACAAATACCTGACGAGTAAAATAAGGACTAAATGCAAAATCACATTTTTCGAAATGTTTGATGTCTAAATACCACAAAAGCTACATTGAAGTATGAAGGACGGTCTGTGATATATGTACTCATTAGCTTGTAATGTTCTAGTAGAAAGACATGTTTTTGAAAGAAGGGGAAGATAACACGTTGGAAAGGCGATTAAGGATTGATTGCTGGTGAGCGAAAAATATTGTCGATATAAAATTTTGTTAAAACACATTATTATGCTTAAAATAGGAAATATCACGCAAGTAATTACATGACGCGGGAATTCGTCATTCGTAGTAATTATGCACTTATTATTACTTCACACGCATCCACAACTTTCAACGACCATGTTAGGCAGTTTCTCATGCTTAAGTGTGTGGTTCTGAAGATGATCTCTGTAGATTAAACTGATTGAACTCATTTTGGATGCTGCACAGCAAGGGACGATCTTAGCTGTTCTGTTAGTCATTCCAAATGTTCGAATGTATCTCTAAGGAAGAAAAATTCAATAATTTCCATTAACGACAGTCTGGGTGACCATTTTTCAACATTGTCTAAGTAATGAAAAAATATTAGTAGAATTCCATCGACTTACCTGCATAATAGTAGTATGTATGTCAGAAGAGTGAGAAATTCCATTAATATTCACACAGGATCCGGTACAATAAAATGCATCGTACTTCTCAGGACTAATTATCCAAGAATCCCATCCAATTTCCCGAAACGAAACTACAAACGGCTCACGGCAGCATTCCGTGAGGCGTGGAGAGCAGTTAACATTTCTGCGACTTCTCTTTTTCTACAAGTAACGATATTATTATATTATTCAAAAATAAAAAATTTTCAATTGCGTAACTAACAATTTTTTGAAGAAATTGGTACATATGCTGCCTTAGGGCTAACACAAGTAAACAATAGGTAGGGACATACTTGTGACACACTTCTGTAATTGATGACGATGAATGGACGCTGATCACCGTAAACATCAATGGGCAACTCTGATGGGTCTTCCATGCACGTTTTGCAACCGATTTGCAGAACATGCTCGGTATCATTTGATGACATCCATTTGGGCAATATTCTGGTCAAATTCATCTTCATCCATCCATCTAAAATCATTATAATTGATTATGATTATATCAATCAAACTCCTATAAAGGACTCATTCACTACTGCTCACTGTATAATTCCATACAGTGAGCAGTCAATAAATAACGGGCATATATTTCATTACCAGATTCTGAATAATATTTATGTTATTTGCTCTCATATAATAACAAGCATACCTTTCACTGGCATATTTTTAACGATATCGATATTAATCGCTCTCGCAGAACCGTCATCTGGAGATACAGTCACCTCGTCAACCCAGAAGCCTTGGTTTCTCCTGTCTTTTTTATCCGCAAGGTTGTACACCCACAATTGAGCGCTGCTCACCTGAAAAAATTACCAGTTGTCAGTATGGATACCACGAGACAAAGAAATGCAATAATATGGTACGCTGCTCAAGTAAATAGAACCTTTACAATAAGGGTTCGTAATATATTCTCGTTGTCATCATTTTAAGCTTTCTTGTTATCTTAGATGATCAGTGATACTTTTTCAAAGAGTCAAATATATTAGTACATAGGTATTGATTATGATGTACATATTATTATTGTAACAGCAGACTGCTTACCACATCCACACGATTGCCTTGGGGTAAATTAAAAGTGAAGCAAACTGAAGCATCGGCTCGATGATTTTGAGTTTCACATACCGGCATTACTAATATAAACAATCAAACCAATCAAAGCATTATTTAATATTCTAATAATACATATTAGGTACATTAATTTCTAGTAAAACTAATCTTATCATCTAGCGAATCCTACAAATCTAACATTACTACAAGGCACAAGGTGTGTCATAGAGACAGATGATGAATTTTCCCATTGATTAAAATAATGCGTATGCACAAATGTATAATTTTTACTGACAGCGCAACCACCAACGAAACCGGCAAAGTAAAAGCCACGTTGGAGAAAGAGCAGGATCTCCTTTATACTTGATACTGATTTATGTTGCACTCTATCTAATGCATGTACCTTGTGAACCTTCTATGTGTACTTCATGAAAAGATTTTATCCTTCGAGCCTTAATTAGATTGTACGCATAGAAATCTGTAATTCACAGACTCAAAAACTCAAAACTTGTCTGTCTTGCTGAATTGTGTAGGTAATGATAATGAGAACAACGTAATGTATAAATGTTCCCTTCTTCAACATTTTCTAAAACGTTTTTTACTTACAGTTCCTGTTTATATCGCAGAGCAGAGTCAGTTTTAAATTTATCTTAGGTGATGGAAATGCAAGGTACTTAGATATGTATTTACTATCATTAACTTAAAGATATTCACTGCGATTAAACCCTACGTACACGTACACAGTGATGTTTTTTTGTGTGCGCATTGCGCAATTACGCTCAGAAAACCGAGCAGGTTTGGGGTAGAGAAGGGGTAGAGAAGGGTTTTGGGTTAGAGAGCACCTTAGACTATGGGTAGAGAAGGGTTTCGAAATAGAGAACACCTTGACAATGGTAGAGAACACCGTAGACCAGTACTAAGGCAAGTTTTGTAGTAGTTAATAATATCATCATCACTTCCCTCACTTTCAATATTTTTCAGTCTCTGCTACGTCACCCCCTCTGATCTGATTTGAAGATAAGATCTTCTGGAATGCTGTAGCATGCTGGGTGTTATTGCACTGTATTGTAATTTGTTTTTGCCAACAAAATGTCTAAACTAGATAAGTAAAATTAGCCATTGAATACTGAATACTTGAGTTATTTTTACCTACAAATGGTTGAATTCGACTTGTAATTAAGTGTCTAGATGGAAGTCTAGTCCCTTTCATAGTTATGAGTTTTGGGTTGTCACCGCGTTTTGTCTTAAGAC
>JAAXYX010004604.1:0-12103 GCA_036851915.1 Ptenothrix huangshanensis
CCGACTACCGACCACCGACTGCCACATCAAAATGAATGAAAGCATGGACTGAAATCATGAATGCGTCTGTCTATCTCGATCACTCTATCTTTCATACGAATCCCTACATTCACCTACATATACACACCATTCCATTTCAAACCATTCCATACTCACTGCTATCACTCGCCCTTCCCCATGCAAACCACAGCCAACATTGTACGAAGAAACTACTTCCAACTACAAACACTAGCGCACGTCTTTCATCTCAATCCTTCAACACAAATCTCAAATTATTAGTGCCTTCCCACTCCAGCAACACTAACAAACACCGTCCAAGACTTTTTCCACCTTCTCCATTATTCTTTATCTTACACTTCCAAACATCAACAACTGGAACAACATTTCTCGGTCTGAAAGCCCCAGCTAACAACGAAAGGCCCAGTCGACATCCAAGTTTGAAGATGATTCCCTCTCTCAACATCAATATTGCATCGAAACATGCATTGCATCAATAAAGATTCTCTACAATGTTGCGTCTCCAAACAGAAACACTCATTACCCTTCCAACTTACTCTGTATAAGAGTAAACGAAACGTGCCGACCCATCCTCGATCACGTCCACGTCCACGTCCTCAACACCAAAACCAACAAACCTAGGTACCTTATCTGGCCATCAGCCCATCGTTGAATAGCTTTAATATGCCTTTTAAATCCCTACCTTAAAGGACTCAAGTCTTTGTCGTTGACGGCAAATATAAGCGTATGACCAAGTGTACTTATTTTAAGTACTGACTCAACTTCAACATCAACACTGCAAAATGTTCCACCTAAAACCCTGAAAACATTTGATACTGGAAAGTAATAGTTCCATATCCAACTGCATCATTTTCAAAAGAGCAAAATATCATATCTGCCAAACTTACAGAACTGAAAAGCCCCTTGTACTCCAGTTTATAAGTAACGTTGTGAAAGTAGGTACTCGACAAGTAAAGATAGCACATTGTGCACCTTGAGCGATATAATAGGATCGTATTCCAATTACCCAAGCACTCCGATGGATACAGAAAGGAATACATGGAAGTTATACCCATAACGATTCCCGGTTGGCTACCTGCAACTTCCTACGTGGAGTCGATACCAATATTCCTCCGACTACGGCAAACGGGAAACTTCAAAAGTGAATAGACCGGACTTGGTAGTTTAGTTGGTTTGGTTTGGTAGGTGAATGTGAGAAAGTCCATTATCAGCCAACCGAACAGAGAACAGAGAGAAAGGCGAAAAGCGAAGAGAGAACACCGAAGGACCAAGTCAAGTGGAGATAAAGACAAGAGGAACGACAGCGAGTCACATCATGAATGCACCATCCACCCAAAGACCATATAAATATATTAAACATACGAATGCCGACCTGGAAAAAGAACAAACGTTGGTTTTGTCGGTGGCTCTCATCATGACAAGGAACGGGGAATGACACTAGGACCTTGTTTTCACACTCACTCTCGACCCAAACCCAAGCACGCAACTTTAATACTCAACTCCCAACTCCAAACAGCTACTTGCCCCTCCCTCTGACTCACTTATTCAACACTCTCTCCAGCAAAAAAACAAAAAAAAATCCGAAAGAAAGCCAAACACCCCAGAAAAAAACAAATAGGATAAGAAACTACTGAAAATAGCAACAAAAAAATAACAAAACAAAAAGCGACTGAAAGAGAAACGAGACAAAGATAATAATATTGCAGCATAGAAATAAAGGATGGAAGGAATATACGTATAATTACACCATCACGTACATCCTTACCCACTCCATTACATTATACAGTTCACAGCTCCATCATACAAATATGTACATACACACCATACCTACATACATACATAACTACATACCCATCGCAGTCCTAGAGAAATTCCACAATTCTAGTCATTCTTTTATTTTCGTACCTACAGCTACGTATACATAACAATTCCTGTAAAGTCTCGCCAAACCAAGAACATGACGAGATACAAGGCTGTAAGTCCTTACCTCACCTACTTACTTACAATTTCCCCACAAGAGAACAGAGAGACGGGAGGAAGACAAGCCAGGAGCAAGCGGACGTGCACTTTAGTCTTGTCTTCAAGTCGACTCCAGTCAATCTCCACAACTCCAGTGCAAAAAAAATCGGAGAAATCAGATTCTTCCGTTGCCTTCGCGTCTTTCATCACAGGAAAGTCATGCTGAACTCCAACTCCACTCCGAGTGCCGGGCGCCCAACTCCATTGACCCGTGCCGTAAAAATGAGTTACCAAGATAAATATTTCTCTATCGTCACCACTACCATAAATACTGACGGAAACTGTAGTTATATGAATGACACAGCATGGGAAGGTTCCATTTCCACCCAATCACTGCGTAGGTACTGCATCTCTCTCTGCGTCTCTCGCTCACTCTCAAAGTTTAAGCAAAAACCGTACTCATCTTCCCACCTCACGCCAAAAACTAAAAGACCAAAATACCAGGAAGATCCTCTCGCACAAATACAACACAGGCACACACACAGTCAGTCAGTCAGTCACTCAGAAGCTCAAGACATTCATAGCCAGAGGACTGAAAAACAATCAATCCTGTGCATAATTTCTATGGTGGAAAAAGTAACGTGGAGGAAGCGTCGTATCAATGCACGGATCGTAAGAAAAGTCGAGATGGGATCGCAAAAGTAGCAACCGCACATCACATCCGAATCCGATGGTAACGATAATGTTGGTTAATAGTGGAAGGCAGTGCTGCTGCGAAGTACATAATTATATATTTATTTGGATTTTGGATGTACATGTGGCCTTTGGATTTATTTGACTGGGGGATGCTTTCCACCAACCACCCGAGCACGGGAGAGAAGCTCCAGCCTATGTATACCTACCAAGTCTACATAGTTATGTACACTCGACAGCCGACAGTCTACAAAATCCACCCGAAAGTATTCGTTTCCTCCTACAAATTACCCGTGACGGTGGTAAAAGATATAAAATATCTGCATAGTTTTTAGCCGTCTTTTGCGTTTGCTGCAGCAACACCAAATACGTATCTGTCTCACGCTGTCTCTGTCTGTCTGTACATGTCTGTCTCATTCTGAATCCTACAAATTCATCACCTCTTTCTTTACTTTTAGTTTCAGCTTAGTTTGGTCCGCACTTTCCATACATCCCTTGGGATGCAGTCAGAGTATTCGTATTCGTATTCGTATTCACTCTCGAATTCGCTCTCCTCTCTTCAGCCCTGATTCAGGTCCTCTGTCCTCGTATAGCATTCCTACCTAATTATGTAAGTACCTCGCTAACCATACAGACACAATAAAGCCAAACAAATCTACCTACCAAACTACTTTCATGTTTCTAGACTATGCCTAATTTTTCATATCTTTCTCCCTTTCCCTTAATGTCATCCACCCAAGGATTCCAATACATAATTCAAACTAGCAGATTTTCCAAAACGAACTTTTATATTAGTGGAAGTTGGTGGTTTCCGTTTCCTTCATGTACACATAATTGCATGCCAATCTAATTCTAACTTTAACTTGAATAATTTACTTTGATGCACAAGTCTCAAGAGCTCTACTCTGATTCTAACCAACATCCAACATTTTACTCTCTCGTTGCACTTTCAGCAGTCCAATCACAATCACAATCACAATCACAATCACAATCACAATCACAGTCACAGTCACCATCACACCGCAACAAGAACCAACTCCCCAACCCAATCCTTCCTCACCAAGCGAAAATAAAGTTGGAAATTCGAGTATTATCAGAGACTTATTATACATATTATTACTGTATAAAATAATGGAATTAGTATCGAATCGTCGCCTCATGTCATTCCAATTCCAACTCCAACTCCAGATGTTTCTGTGATGGGAAAGGAACGAGATGGAACACCTTGGTGTGTAGATGTAGATATACCTACTACACGAGTTGACAGGTTCAGTCACAGTTCCAGCAACAACTTTGGTTGAGAACCCAGCCCTTGCTCTCATTTCACTTCCATTCTACAGATAACACAATATAGAGATGCGTGCCATCTTCTTAATGATGTGACTACCCATCATAAACGAAATTTGGTTGGAAACGCGGAAATATCAAGAAACAAACTACAGAGAGAACGGTGACGGTGCGTCAGCATCGACCCCCATAAATAATGGAAAATGTGACTGAGCACACAAATTGCAAATGAACTCATCTTTGCTCAAGCATTTCTCAATGACACTGACACGAATATATGACAACCGTAAATGATTACCCACACTCTTTGCTACTGTTTTAATTCCTTCTCGTTTGGCGGAATTATTACTTCCACGAACTACTATGGACTAAGTCCTTCTCTCCAATGTGCCCGACAACGATAATGCAACTTGCAACGCAGTCTAAAACGTACGAATATCGCGCCTTATTACTTCGAAATACTCGTCGTATACTTTCATTATTACCCGTTATGCCTTCAGCAACAGATACACTCGAGTGCTTTGCTTTTCTATGGGTATGACTTTTTGACTTTCATAAAGTCTGCGAGATAACAGTAGACTAGAAATAGTATGTGTGGAAATGGCAACACTATAATGCACCTGAAGCTCTAATATGTACTATGGACTTTACAAGTATCTACTAAGGTAGCAATTTACAATTAGAATTAGGACACTAACCATAAGCATGGATAGGTACGGAATATATTCTATATGTTACAGAGGCAGCTTATCTAAGCTTAGGATACAAGGGGCTCAAGTTCATTTTACGAGAAAATGAAACGACAAACGCATCAAGTTATTGCAGTCTCGGGTAAATCCAACAGCAACTACACTTTATCGCTCTATTCCTTCACAAACGTAAGTAAGTTTAAGCCCAAGGAAAATCTACAAGAGAATGTGAAGCCAGAGATAGCTAAGGTAGGAAGCTATAGATGAGTATACATGGGTTGAGACTCAAGACATAAGTGAATATCAACATGTACCTATCCCAAGTTACAAATAGACTGTCAAGTACTCAAGAAGACAGCAGATGATTCGTATTTAGGAATTCTCAAATTCCTCAGCCACAGTTGGACAGGAAAACACGTCAATACACGATTACTCTTGTATATATCTGCCTGGAAACTTTTGCCTTACTTTGCTTTGCTTTTTCTCCATCTCTTGTCCCACTTGAGTTAAGGAAAGTGTTGTAAAAGTTAGGAAGTGAAGGTAGTATAATAACTATGTATGGCCACGTCCACAACTCCCTTTCCTCGGCCACGCCAAAGCTAAGCCACGAGAGAGAAGAAGGCTGAGATAATAAGTGGACTACTCGTGGCTAAAGTTGCTCCTTAACTATAGACATCCCGTCCAGTCCCAGCTTACCAACCAGTCAACATTTATAGAACATAACTGCAAAGTTAGAAATAACAAGCAGGCATAATAATAATGGCTCAACTACAACTCTCCCGAGATGACGTGGGACTTCTTGATAGCTGTCTGTATTTCACTCTTGCCCAAGAGTAGCAGACCGGAGACCACGATCGTACTTGAACTACACAACACACACACCCTCAACAGCCAACTGCTCAATGCCCACCACAAACACCAGGAGGGACCAGGAGGAGACCAAAGGAGCAGGGTGAAATGTGAAATGCACTCTCGGGTAATTGTGGACTTTGGATGAGGATGAAGATGCGGAGCAGGAAAAGCTGGTCTATCAAAATACGAGCGGAGGAGGAAGAGGCACAAGTAAAAAGCCCGAGTAAAGCGAAGCCCAATAAGTAAATGCAAGACTGCACGGAGCAAGCGAGAGGAAAGGAAGCACATGCTGAAGACCGAGACGCAAGGATTTTACTCGAGAAGCTGAAGGAAATGTAACATAAATTATGGGCTTCTCTGACATATTATGTTAAACATAGGATGCCTCTGCTGTGCCTCCACCTTCAAACTTTCAAAGCTCAGTGCAGCTCGTATCATATTTTATACGAAGCCAATTCAAGGAGGACATGAAAGTCAGGCAAGACAGCCACAGTTTGCTACATCATTTCCACTCCGATTTCTTTGCTCTTACTTACTCTTGCCATCATTTCATGAGCACGTCGCACATAACACCGAAACAAAACCAAACTAAACCCCACTGAACCGATCTGAACGCAACCATGCCCACATTTCCACCACCAACGGCAGTAAACAACAACAGCAACAGCAACAGCCACAGCCACAGCCACGTCCGAGACACAGAAGCCACCTTAGCCACCAGCATCAGCACCAAGACCACAACCGAAACCACAGCCACCGACCACTATCTACCTATTCCTTCGATACTTCCACTTGAACAGCACGAAAACGCAATCATCCAATTCTTCTTGCTTCTGCTCCACTCCTAAACCCCTCACGACTCTTCCTCATGTATGTATGTAGAGACAGACTCAACAGAACAGACACAAGACAGCAAACAAGGTGCCGTGTGGATTTTTCCAAATTAGGCATCTAAGTATCCATCATACCTTTCCCTTCCATGCCCCACGCTCACGTTCCACTCCACCTCGAAAACCAAACAATGGAAAGCTGACACATGGGATTTTAAACAGAAATAATGTTATTATCCTTGGCACAAAACACAAATCACCACGCTACCAGGACCACAGTCGTCAGAATTCAGAGCCGAATTCAAATTCCAATCCACAACCCGAACGAAAGCAAATTTGGAACCAAGGCCAAATGTTATGCCTCTAAAGACCCTTGTCTGTCCCAATGATAGAAGTATAAGTCATGCCCCTGTCGTCAGTCTAACCTTCTCCATGTAATTAAATGCCCCATTACATTTGTCACCACTTTTTCATTCATCCATGCCGCATTCATTATGCAGATCTGTTTACCAACTTTCTCCTCTACCCGTCTTGTCTTCCCATCTCATTTAAATGACAAGACAGACTAGAGCAGAACAGCCGAATACCTTTTAATACCTCATTTACTTCGTCAAGATCGAATTTCATCGAGCATTTTCACATTTCCATGTCTTATTTCCCATCTCAGTCACAAATATTCCCTTCCTAACTTAATTATATCGCCAATTTATTCGAATGGGAAGAAGCGCAAAATTGAGTTGAGCGAATCATGCGAATCCTGAACCTGGACGGGACGACAACGATGAGTTAATTTGGATTCTGAGAATTATTAATAAGCAACCGGATGAAAGGAGAAAATGAAGATGGAATTGGGGAATGGAAAAAATGAAGGGAGGCGGGATGTGAAATTTGAATGGACCTGAAGCAGATTCAGAAGCATGTTTCCAATTTACCGTGGTCTAAATTAAAGGTAGAAATAGTTGGTGGAACGGAAAGGGAACGAGAGGACGAGGGAACCTCAGCTTCTGTTTTACGTGGGTTCCGCTTCACAGCTCCAACTCCACTACATCGCGTTCAATTGGATTGCACTGGATCGAATTGC
Organism: Ptenothrix huangshanensis; assembly: GCA_036851915.1. NCBI lineage: Eukaryota > Metazoa > Arthropoda > Collembola > Symphypleona > Dicyrtomidae > Ptenothrix > Ptenothrix huangshanensis. The sequence goes on from JAAXYX010004604.1 coordinate 7,410, forward strand.
ATTGCATTTGAGTGCGGGAAGGCACCCACTTTTCCTTCTTTGGAGTTGCAAGTCGCAAGACAGACCGGAGGCCCGAGAGCATTTCAAGACCCATTAGATTGGCCACAGTGCAAAGTGTACAACTGCCGACTCCTCGTCACTTCCAAAGTTCTATATAGTTGCTCACAATATTCCACATCGACCGAAGAAATTAATTTCCTGAACGCGTAGATGAATTCTATACATATGATGAGCGAAATGGAGGAAAAAGTGAGGGAAGAGTAACGGGAGGATAAAATGGATGAGAAGAGGTCTTGCGGGAAGTTCACACATGGAATAAATACGAATGGCGAATGTCTTTTGGAGGAGACATTCCACGTTAGACGCTCATTCTAAGGCCAGTGGTTCAAGTCGTATGTTACTTCCCACTTCCCACCGACATCCCAAACTACAATCCGAGGAAACATCCTGAAAAACCTCCTTATGTTCACACTCACACCTTCCGCCGTTCCTGGAAGTGCTTCATGGAATCAAGTGGAATCCGTGTGAACCCAGCCGAATGGATGACGATGACGATGACGACGACGACGACGTTTCCTAAGGCTGTCCAAAATAATAAGGTATAAAGTATCCACGAGTCCCCGGTGCCCATCTATGTACGTCGACATGCACCTCAGAGGTGAAGGTGAGGGAAGAGAGAAAATAAAAAGAATGCGAGCAAGTGAATATTAAGAAGGTGATTACAGTCGGCCAGGAAATCTCACTGCCATTCAGTCATTGACCAAGAACATGAAAAGAGATTGCTGGCTCATAGACACGGTCCATGGTACTCACGAACTCATAGCTAACATTAAGCTTCATTTTCAACCAGAGACGAATTACGGGAGAGATATTTGCAAACTTTCTATTTGCATGCTATCATATACGACTACAGCACCTGGAGACTCGGAGTCATGGCCGGAGTTTTGTGCCATGGTCCACGGTTGTTCTGGGAAGCAATCCTCACAAGTCGTACCATTCCACAGCCTTCCACTTCCCCCACAACTTCGTATCTCCTCTACAGTCAACCGTCAACAATCCTCCCCACAATTCCATTTCCTTCCTACTTTCTTCGTCTTTCGTCTTTTATTTTTCACCACTCAATCTTTCAATTTACAAAGCAATCCCGTCCCGAGCACAAGGACGACCATGGAAGGGAAACAAGTATGCCTCGGTACATATGTATGTATTTACACATGCCCAGCCCTACAAGGGAAGCACATGCCATCACGAGTCACCAGTCACCGTCGTCTACTGCATGTGACTGACTAAAGTTGGGCTGCTGCTTTTGCTTGTGCTTTCAGCATAATAACATTTCTGCTCCCGACTTGCCATCTGTGCAAGGTTGTGATGGAGGCGGTTGAGAAGCGTATGGCGTTGTTGGTTCGCAAAGTTTTCCATTGCAAACCAAAATGACTTTCCATCGCATTGGATGTGAGTGAGAAGGTGGTGTGAGAACTAAAGGGAAGAGAAAGGCGAGGAAGGAGTACTTGTTCCCGTGACTGACTCCAGCTCCAGCTCCACTTCCACTTCCACTTCCAGCCCATGCAGTCTGACCGAAACGAAAAGGAGTGATGGATGTTTCATAAAATAAATAGTCAAAGTAGGTACGTCGGTGAGTTTAATCTACGGTCTGTTTGACAAGGAGCGACTCTCCAGCAGCCTCAGACTGTTTTCACTTCCAACTCCATGACTCCATGATGTATTGAGGGCACAAGGTAATACGGAAGCTGTCACACTCATCCGAATAATAAACCCACACAAGCGAACATTATGTCTTCTAGATTTATCATTCACAAGAGTCTAATCTTATTACAAATCCTCCACTCACTCCGCCGTCCAAATGGAAACATTCCTCGGAACAGAAGCGACGAGGAGACGAAACGATTTTCCACCAACACCAACAGCAACAATATGCATTCCCATAATATTTCCGTCCAAACAGTAGGTCCTTTTCCTCCTCCTAATACCCTAAATTAGCATATCGTGGATCATGTGTATTGACTTCCATGCGACTTCCGCCGTCGTCGTCGTCCTACAGTCACTTCACTTTAAATCGCTCCTTGTTATGTATTATGAGTTGTCCCATCCTCAGGCTCTGGCCACTAGCATAAGGTGGAGTGAGGTTGAGGGAATAAGTTGAAAAGAGTGATTATAATTACGGAGACAGTGGATGTATTGAAAACGGCGGGACAGAGGACGTGGACGTGGACGAGGACGAGACGAGACGAGGACGAGGAGTGGTACCGGCAGATCAATAGGCATAAAAAATGACGTAAAATAATGGATGACAAACTCAGCATGACAAGGAATGAAATTAGGACTCATTAGCATGTAAGGAGATTATGTGTATAACGTAGCATGTTGATTTTGCTGAAAGTTGTGCTTTGTGCAGCTCCAATTCCAATTTACGGTGTACCCGCTTAATTGCTCATAATACCTAGGATATTAGTATAGATTACCATGGCCAAGCATGGGGCATGTGTGGGATGGGATTGGAATCGGAGGAGCAGTGCATGGACATATGCCCCCTATAGTCATTCAGTTCTCGTTATAATTATCCTGCCGTGTTGGTTCTGGTTCTGGTTCTGGTTCTAAGTTTGGTTCAGGTTCTGGTTCTGTTCGTAGTGCAGCATATGAGAGACATCATTCATTATTCATGTGAATTAGTTTAATGGTTGTTATGAATTCACATTGTAGTTCCTTCCTTGCTCCGTTCACTGTTCTTTCGTGTCTTCTGCGTCTATTTCCATTCCATTTCCTATTCCATGATCCCGTCATAGGTACCTAAATACGTAACGTAGAATATCTGTATGTGCGAGGCTGGTGGACCAGAACCTTATCCCACAAGAAGACGAACTGAGCGCAATAACCTACACATGCAAATTTTGACCTGTGGAACAGCCCGACGACCGAGGAGCGTCTGAGTCAGACTGAGGCCACAGCATCCCTAAATAATTGGACGACTAACAGAAAACAAGAACCACGGACAGCCGACCAGTTCGCAGGAGAACAATATGAGACCGCAACATTATGCCCAGTAACATAATAAGCTTTTCTGGTACTTTACTCCTCCTGCCTAAATAATTAAACTGACGAAATTCATAAGGCGAGTCAAGCTTTGAATACAGTCTTCTCTGGATTCCATTGGAACTGCACTCATCGTCAGACATCCACTCACTCGATTCCAATTTCCAATGCTCTCTTGTCGGGTGTTCAGTGTCTCTGTCTATGTATTTGTCTATGCCTTTGTCTTGTCATATGGGATCCTAATTCCAGCTTAAATCCCTCGTTCGCACGCACCAATATCCTTCCTTTTTACCTTCCCATCCACCATTCCACATCGACATTCCGCATTCAATATTCAGTCAAGTACGTACCTACGATCCACATCTTACGATTACAGTGCCTACTTAGCCAAGTAAGTCCGCACTTGGACATTACGCTGGTGAACTGGTGGAATGGCTGAGTAGCTGAATAATGACACACATGGCATTTCCACACATCTCTCCTCACTGTCTATTACCCATCGCCCAGAGTCCAAACAGTAGTGGAGGAATGTCTAATGGACACACGGAATAGTCCCCTATTCCAGCCATAGTCTTGGTGCTTAGAGTTCGGTATCGGTAATTTGAGTAATTCGCAGTTACTCTTATACTTCCCCTTTCTCAAGTTAAGGGATACATGGGCACCACCACGATTACACCAGCAACATCATCAGCCCAGTCACACTCGCATTACTTATTCCCAAAGCATTGAATACAATTTACCGTTCGTTTTAATACCAAATAAATCTATCCTCGTCGTCGCATCGGACGAAATGTTGCGAGTCAAAGACAAATAACTCACAATTCCCAATCACAACCGTCCTACCTGCAGAGCTTCCCCATCCTACGGGACGAAACAGGAAACTAGTACCTCTAAACTTGAGTTAGTCTACTAAACTTGAGAATTGAGAATACCATCTACCCAATGGCACTGCCATTTACCATTTACACTTTACACAAGCACAAACAGCCACTGTTCTCATCCACATCCAAAAATCCACCTTTTCACAGCACAGGCATAGGCTAGTCATCATTTCATTGCTTCTTGGCACGCCATGGAAATGCATCAAATTTTTACATTCAGTCAAAAGCAGATTCATGCAGGCTTTCTTTCACCGATTCACTTAATGAAGGTCATTCCTTGCAATTCCACATTCAGCCTGCTTGGAGACACAAATCTCCAGTTCATGCAAATATCACACAACTATACTGTCTTGGTCTTGACTATACTTCCATATCTATAGAATTTCATTCAGTTCAACCCTATGTCCACAGAGCTATCCTATCAGCTATTAAACCCATTAAGACTGTCAAAAGCTACGTACTCATCAACCAATTCTCCATTCACCATTTACTGAATAATATTCATGTGAGTCAAGTTCTAAACTACCTACATTTCAAATGACCGAAAATAAGAGCTGAGGTGCGGTGCGACGCAGCACTGCGTCAACACACTTCCCTAATTTATGGCCATCCCCGTCGACATCAACTTACAAGTACCTAATTATAATTGCGTATAGGTAAAACTCCACCAAATGAAAATTAATATTTGCGTAATTGAAATAGAACAGCTTACACTTTATTTCCATGTGATTAATGTTCCCTTTTTCTCCTCCTGTGTTGACGCAA
>JAAXYX010004605.1:0-12100 GCA_036851915.1 Ptenothrix huangshanensis
TAAACGGCGGTGTAAATTGCAATTGTGAAAATTACTATACTATGGGTATGTAACTTTTTTTAAAAAAATACTATTACTTAAATTATTATTATTATTATTAACTTTTACAACTGTAAAATTACACAGGCTTTACAACGAACCGGGTTTACCGCTAATGTTTTTCAAACTCGAATTTTTCACTGTTATATGTGAGTTCAATAAAGTTACTTTATTGCAAAACCTAACAATCCGCGCATAAAACAAATACGTACACATTTCGGTCATCTTGCTAATACTTATATCATTATGAGAAACCATAGTAAGCGTAATTTATAGATAACAATGCGTTTTGTATTTAATTTCTATGCCGCCGCTTTCTGTATCTAAAATTGTTCTTTGGGGTTTCGTGGTTAATTTTATTGGTTTTGTAATTCAAACCACAACAAGGATACTAACCGATTTAATTATCACTGCCAATTTTGAATCTTTACGGAATAGGTACAGCTCAACTTGAGTTTAAAAATCGTCTTACGATTAGTGCAAGCATTTTTGTCTCCTATAACCGATTTTCCTTATATCGGCGTGACATCATGAGGAAATTACTTTGTTTTTTACAGTTTGACATGAATGGTCAGGAATTAGAGATTGCAAAGGTGCCGTGACGAATTAGGTATATCCAATACATCGTACACATTTATTGGATTCGAGGAACTCAATTTACAATATATGCAGTAAAATTGATATGCTACACAAAGTCCGAGAATAACTAGGCGACAACTTCTCCAAGAATCATAAACACAACACAAGGTTCAATTTTTGTTGAAGTCAGACATGCATGTGCACAGTCTCATATATGTAGTGTGAGACCAAGTTCCCGACTGTGTTGTTGATTATTCTCGCTTTATCTTTTAGCACTAATCGTCGTTAGACCACACTGAAGGTACTAAATGATATCGGTATATCTGCATAAGCAAAAACGTATAAGTACGTATTTTAAGTATGTGGGAAGTTTCAACGAATAATGTCCTGCATACTCTCTCCTCGCAGCCTGGTTTCGTCGATATTTTTTCATGATTAATTCTACCATGTGTTAAGCTTAATCCTAGGTGGTTGTACGCTTGTGGTTGTAAGCTCACAATTTACAACGGATATGTATGTTCCTCAAATGACTTTTTGATTTCTTCGGAGGAACCACTTAAAATCATTGTTTATTGTTTCTCTTTACTTTCAACCCTACATTCTACTTTCTCACCTGATAATCAAGCCTAGCTATCTAGAGAAACGTCAAATCTAATCGTAGTAGATTGCTTAAAAATAGTAAACCAACTATATACAGTACAGGCGAATTTTAATTTTCGATTAGTTTGAACTTAGTTCTTTTAGTTAGCGATCTTCTAAGTACCCCAGCTACATGTAAAAATTAGTTTATATAAATGTTATTCGATATGTTTAATTCGATTAGTTTTTAATTGTTATTGTTAGTAAGCTTTATTGTCAAATACTCTTCAGCAGTTAGCTGGTTTTACAGAGAAGATTTTAATGCATTTTCATTCTTGAACTTGGGTACAATATTTACTCCAGGGTTGATAGTCTAACTTTTGTCTACTAACCTTGATTTACTCCTATCGCATTGAAGGTATACAGACAAACTACCCGGATACCCTATTTAGAACATCTATTACGCAACTCTACACACTGAGAGTTAATCAAACGCGGGTTGTCAAGACAGGGTTACTATTTAGAGGCTGACGACTTGCATTTGTCTGTCAAGGTACATGCAAGAACGTTGTACGTGTGTAGGTTTGCTTAAATTCGATTATTATTACCGTCCGATGTTGATCCTAGCATTCTAAGCTGAATTTATTCATTTAATTCCATTACACCTCGAACAGAAAGGTTATGTAGGTAATTTCAGCATGACTGGACAATATAATTATGGAGATACATCTCGAGGATTAAGGTTTAAATGGTTTACGAATGTCTGCTATCTTAATTAGAAAAGCGTCTTCCAAGCGAATTCAGCTACATACTTTTTTAGCATCAAAGTTGAGCAAGAAATGCATAATCGAAATCATTCATTCATGAAGATTAATTTCCCGTCTTCCAACAGGTGACGAGGATGACAGCTTCTGGCAAAGGATAATTATAATTTGTTTTTGATGAAATGTGGTAATTCAGTGACTTTGGAGTTGAACCGCACGAACTAGAGTGCGGTAATTGAAGGATTTTATTAGACTGTTAAATTATTGTTACCCATATTAAAAGGAGGAGCTTAAACTTCATCAACGACTTCTGACGAGCTTATGAATATCTGCTTTTACGATCGTAGGTACAGTGGATGTACATGCATATGAAGCTGTAGCTGTAATGCTTTTAAATATCACGTCCGTGCTCATTCATTTTGCAGAGCATAGAGGCGAAACAAGAAATAATTTCCTCATGCGTATTGTTTTATGACGAGGAAATCTTTATCCCAGAACATTATTCCATCTACATACGCAAAAACGTACCCACACATATGGATTCAGTTCAAGACATGCAGTGAAGTCAAGTACACATAAAAGAGAAATTGCAAAGGCAACCAAGATTTAAATGAACCAAAAAGTTCACTTTCACTTTTGACTGATGGTGAGGCTAAGAGAATTGAAAGGAACATCACATCATAGCGAAACCCAACATCACAGTGCTAGGTACAAGTTGCAAACTGAACACTGTTTGCAACGTACGCGTACCCTGCCTGTATAAGGAGAAGTGCACTCGTTTTCTGGCCGTGAAAATGCTTCTAGTTTAGTTGCACTCAGGCTAGCCTTTGGAATGGTGTTTCCACGACCATCGTTACGGCCTCACAACGCATACCTGAAAATAAGTTCTTACGTGTTTCACTCAAGTCCTGACTGTCTGAAAAATTCATCATGGTGATTTAGTACTTGAAAATATTCATATTTTCAGTCCTTATTAGCAGTGAAGTAAGAAGCTGGATACATCAATTGAATTGTGGCGTTTAAAAATGTGCTGTGAAAGAGTAAAGGAATAAGGAATTCCAGTTGCCCACTTTGTTATTTAATCCTTTCGTTTTGGTTGCAAAAAGTGCATGCATCAGCATCATCGTAATTCTCCTTCATAATAGCTCAAGATTTTTTCTGTACCAAATCATTGTTTCCTACTCCACTGTATTACGCCTGCTGTGCTTTTCGTTTACTCTTCACATTCAAAGGAACTGTCAAACAATAGTATTGTCTAGTGTAGTAGTGTTGGATTGTGGTACTGCTGTTAAATCTTCTCACGTATAAGTCCCTGTTTCAGTGTCTTAATCGCAGTACAAATAATGTAATTCCAAATCTGTTACAAATGAAATGTTGAGTATTTGTTATAAATAGTAGAATACGAGAAAGGAAATTATTTTGTAGATTTGTGCCTGTTTCAATAAAAGTACAAACAGTTGAGCACATTCGTTTGTGATTTTTTATGATCGTCGTACATTATTGACTTCGTATTACACCTACTTAATTTCTATGCTGTGTCACTGTGTGCGAAAGTGATCCATCCATCTGGTCTTAAATGTCATCTAATTTAACCAAGTCCGTTGATTACAAACTGCTTCAGAGTTGGGATGAAGATGAAAAGGCGGGGGATGAGGAAGAAGACCTTAATCTACATACTAATGGAAAGGGATCATTAAGTAGAAGCTCTGCATTACAGGATTACATCGTGCGCCTACGGGGCCCGGTAAGTTGGAAGTGGTACTAATAAGGTTTAATTAGGAAAAGTACAAGTCTAGAATCTTTCGAAGACTTTTAAATATATACGTAGGTATGTACGTACGTACCTGCTTCATAGTGATAATAAAGTAACAACGTTTTTGCTTTTGCCCACGTATCTCTGTTTTATCCATCTATGTATCAATATCCACACATCTGTGCCAGGAATACTATCTGTAGACAGTATTATTTCCAATAGTTAATTATGCCACTTATATGTCATCAATTCACCAAATGTGATGAAGTCATTAGAAGTATAATTATATTTTCCTCAAATCGTCTTTTAAGAGGCAAAGTGGAACACATCCATTTCCAGCTAAAATCGAAGCACATTGAAATGCGCTTCTTTACTTTTAGGAATATATGGAAATGCCCCAATATACTTTTAATAGGAAATGGATATGTCCCTTTTTGCTTTTTACAAGACGATATGTTACTTTTATGTTTTAAAATCAGGATGCATAGTTACTTCTTTACTTTTAGGAATATATGGAAATGCCCCAATATACTTTTAATAGGAAATGGATATGTCCCTTTTTGCTTTTTACAAGACGATATGTTACTTTTATGTTTTAAAATCAGGAGGCATAGTTATTGCTGCTTCTGGATAGTGAACTCCTATTATCTACGTTGTGCTCATACTAATCCTGAGCTAGCATTTTTAATTGCTTTTTCAATTTACTCACAACTTGCTTAAATTCAATTAAGTAAACCTAAATACTGGATGAGAAAAGTACCCTAAATTGATTTTTAAATTGATTGTGGTAATTAACTACAGATCGATGTTATACATATTTAATATGACTATAAGAAAGAAGTAAAAATGTAGGGTACATGCACTTACTTCCGTTGGAACAGTTTGTATTGTACTAATAAAGCAATCAATGAACCGTAATAGACTTTATTATTTAAAAAAAAAAACTCCTCATAGAGTAAACTCTAGGTAATGATATTGTAGCAATAGATGTAGTGCAAGCCACAGAGCGTAAAACTGTAAAATGCAGTGGTTGCACACGAGCAAAGACCTGCTTGTAAACTCCTTAAAGGCTAATCCGTTTGTTTTTAATGCAAAAATAGTTGTAGAAACTTTTCTGAACATTTCTAATAAATAAAACCCCTGTATAAAGTCCGACTTTCAAACCAGAATCTCGAAATCAGGAGGCAGAACATTATACCGATAAGGCCAGAAAGGATGTAGCATTAATATGACTTATAGTTTATTACATGAGCAGCAATTATAGTCCATGCGGTTCTACATGTAAGAAAAACAACTTGCAAACTCACTGCTCAGATTTTATTTTAATTGAAAATCCAAAGAAGAATACGCGAAATAATTTAACCGTGTATGGAGAATGACTGTCAATGGCAGGCCTGAGTCTGAGTACACCGTAAGTCTGTAGCAAAAAATTGACAGGCTTTGGAAAGGTTTATATGAGAAAACTGACAAGGCAATGAACCTTTTTTACTTTCCAAGCACTCATTTTACATTTGTTAGATGTACGTAGGTTGAAGCTGAAGGCTGAGCACACACAGAGCACTCAAATCTCGTGTACGTACCTACCTATGTAGAATGTACATATATGTAGTAATCATATCTGTAGCACATTTCAGATAGTGTACGAGTACATGCACAGATTGAATCACGAAATATTCACGATACAGTCAAGTGCATAGGTAAAATAATATATTTATTAAAGGCAACCGTGCGTCTGCATTAATATTTTTATCTATGAAGGAATAGGTAATTATGCAAAACTCCAAGCCTGGCTGGATGATGAAGGCGTTAAAATTAGCCTGAGCGTTTCTGCGAAAGTAACCTTCGCTTTAAGAACTAGCTTATTGCTGCTCCAGTGCATTTGATAATTTGCTAATTAGATGTTTACATTATGTGGTTGTGTATGTAAGTGTGCCTGTTGTATGTAGACTAAAATCTGTCGCATCATCTGTCTACATAATGAAGTTAAAAATTGGTAATGGCTCACATGCTGATTACATCATTAAATCGACAGTTCCATATTTTGCATGCACTGCAACGGGATAAACTCATCATGAAAGACTTGAATTACTTTGTGTCTGCAAATTCATCTAATACGTACCTAGGTTTTGCAAATTGTTAATCGGCAAAGTTTATTTACCGCGTCATTTAACATTCATGACCACAAAGGAGATAAGCAAGCGAGCTTGAGTTTTAAAAGTTTGATAGTGAGTGAACGTTTTGAGTAAGTTAAAAATAGTCTGTTAGAATTTCCCAAGAATCAGAATACATTTTACTCCACTCAACGTCATCCTTATTACGAGATAACGCCTGGCTGGTCAGCCACAGTGACTTAAAACTTTGCCTCATCTCTGAGGGCATCTCCTAGTTAACTAGTTGACAACTGTAATGAGCCAGGCGTGGAATACGCAACCACACAGAAGCTGGGTTTATGTAGCACCTACATATCAAGCGTTAAAGTAATAGTCATTTCATTACGCACCGTTTCATTTGAAGTTTGAGTATCAGTTGTCCCGTGGAAATAAGTATACCTATGTGCTGTGTACTACATGCTCGTGTGCATCTAAGCCGACATAGTCCGTCGATGGTCTGTTGAATCAGCCTTAACAACAACAATATCTTTCTTGAGATGCTGAACGACTAATGGTACACAGCGAAGAATGGTAAGAGGAGACAAGCCTTAGGGGGAATGAGACCGCAATTCTTGAGACAAGACTGGTTTTATTTTTTTGCACAAATTCATACCCACGTTTAAGAAGACCACAGCTGCACATAAACAAGTCAACGAAACATTTCATAACGTAGCATAAGGCTAAGTCATTTCATTCCAATTATAATAATAATATAGGCATATGTAAAACCACGATACAACATCAACATATAAGCACGTGTGTGACTCTTTTTATTCTTCGACAATGTCGATATAGGCAAGTAGGTACTTTGGAACTACGAGTGGAGGATATGCAGCTTGAAATTTACCGTAAATTCTCTAAGTAGTCATACATACATTAGCATTCTTGTTCTTTTCATCCTGGAGGGGCCACTCTGCCATACACACTGCAAAATAAGTTTATACCAGACAAGAATCCTTTCTGATCGTTCTGCAAGAACCTTGCCGGAATTGCATTCTCTTTGCTTAAGAACAGAATGAAGACATTACATCGCCGAATCCTTCTAAACAAGATAGGATTTGTTGCAAATATCAGTTCCAGTACCACTTCAGCTTTCAATCTCCTGTCTAGTCTTTCGTGATTGTGTTTTAAAAATGTGTGGACTCAAGACGCAAACAATTTCTTTGTAAATATAATTACTCAGCTTTGATCCATCACAATAGCTTAAACCCAAACTGACCTATTTACGGAAGTTACCTAGAGACAACCTCGCCAGTAGGAACAACTGTTGTCTACAGTACGACTCACTAAACCAGTCGTCAGTGTTTATCCTCGTTTTACTATTTTACCGTCTTCTCTATCTCGGCGGTATTCTTGCCGATTCCACAATACTGAAGACGCCTGAGCGTGATACGGCAAATACTCAATCTGTGTGTAATTAATCTGAAGAGAAATGTTTGCTATAATGTTAAATAAACCAGTGTAGCAAAAATTACTATAAGTTCCTGGACAGCTATCGCAACTGGTAGACCTTCTATTTATTTTATTCGTATCGTGTTTGTAGTTTCCGTAGCCTTGGAATCGTCAAGAAGCTACGAAAGTGCCATACATTCTCAGTGACTAAGTTTATCAGTGTTTTTGTTGATAAATAAATATCCGAATTTTTGTGCTGTTGTCATTTATTTCTGTCTTGTGTACTTCACTAATCTAGTAGGGTTGTCGGTACTGTCGATTCTATTTACGTAAGATGAATTTAGGGTAAATGAAAAACCTTCACAGTTTTAGGGTTGATAGACATAAATTCATGTTAAAACATTAGTACTCGACAAAGTAGGTAATACGTAATAGTTTTCAATAGTTGAATCATGACAATTGCAGCAAAAATAGTGTTTTATAACCTGTGGCTGTCTAGCTCCTGATTATTCACATTTTCTTTTGCATTAATTCTGACATGATTTTTCATATTCATCGAAATATTTGTAGCTATTAAAAAGCATTTTTTCTATTTCAAATAAATTGCAGTTATTTTTCATTCTGTACACAACCCCCCGGGTTTACTTGTTACCCACATCTTTATAATATTTGTTACCACTTAAACTCAATTTGTGAGCTTTGATTCTGCTTAACTGCAAGCCTATTTGGGGCAAGATACATTTATTTTGCATGCATGCTCACTTATACCTACCAGCATGAGCTGGTGACCGCCAAATCGTATCGTGAATCAGTCTTTGAGTCAAGTTTTTTTACGACTAGCGTAGAGAAAAATAAACAGTGGGTTCGTTGTAACAAGGAAAAGAATATCAGTGTGAAAATCCCAAATATATTTTTCAAGCTACAATTATAATCGTCACAAATCTGGTTACTCGTATGTACCGATATATATGTAAATTGTGTAAGTTGTATCTCATGCTTCCATGCAGTAAAAATAATTATGTCAGTTTTAACAGTGCATATTAAATTGAAATAAATAACGTTTGTTTCACTCATATGAGTGACAGTCTACGTGCTTACAGCCAAATTATGACAGAAATTATCAACCACTTCCATTTGAGAATCGAAGGCAAAGAACAGCGGCACTAGATATAATTGTCCTCGTTTTTAGCTCACGTCAGTTAGGCCTTCTCGTGTCTGAGCTAATATCTCTATTCAAATATTTTCAATTTTTGCAAGTTGCGTGTTAGGATTATTATTATTTATAAGTGCTACAGAAAATGGATTAAATCTATTTTGCAATGCATAACGAATACAATCCTAGCATGAAGTAATTTCCCAGTAGTTAGTACACGCAGATCTGTCAGTGCAAGTGTTTAGATTTGATATGAAGCGTATTTGAATCTTTTTGAGATAAGTTGTGTTAATACTTCATGGTTACAGTTATTACAAGGGTGGAATATAAAATGATACAACTACCTATACCAGTTTTGACTTTTGGACACTTAATACACAGTTAATACATATTATATATATATATATATAAATATTTTATATATATAGATATATATTTCTATTATGCAACAATACAACAAAAGAAGATAGAAGGCAGAAGTCGGATGGTGCTGATCCCGTGAAGTACATATTATTACCTATTCGAACACGATGATTAAGCAAATAATTTTCATGCCTACATAGCTCTCTACAACACTAATCAGAAAAACGAAAAACTCCAGTGAATTCATTTGATCACAAATCCTAGGAAAACGTATTATGTACTTTGTCTCACTCTGAACCATTCCACAGTTTCCTTTCAGCAGCTTGGTTTACAAGTTCACAAATATACGGTGTCTCCAAATTGTAAGCCTTTCAGCTGTAGAGCACTTGTACCTACGTTGTGCACGTAGCTCACCGTTTTTTCGAGCAAAAAATTGTCCAACAATATTAAAGAGGGAAATTAAAACCAAAGTTACTCAAAAAATTTTTACATTTAATGGAAAATCAGTGATTATCAATTATTTTACATTTTCGTGATTTGACGTGCAACATTTTCCTTCTATACTAATCTTGCCATAGCTATGGTTTTGGAACAGAACTCTCAAATGAATCTAGCCCATAGCTCTCAGGTAATATTTGGAATGTGTCAAGATTTTTTTTATTCTTTCAGTGAAAAAGTTTGTATTAGATGTGGCTGGGTTTGTTTTGTCAAAAGGTCTACAGTTATTTGGTGGTAGGATGGAGTATTATTATTTAATGTTTGTTGGAATAAGTTGCAACCTCATGAATCTATTATGTGTATTTCACTGTGTTATAGAATTGCTGCATTATTGTGCAGGATAGCTCTATTAGTGTTCAGTGTGATCAGTGCGATAACATATATTTGAATATATTGAAATTCCGGAGTAAGAAGTATTACATGACGCAATTGAGGCTTGACATGATTCTTATAGTTAGTTAATCATAGCACTACGGCACGGGCTCAAGTATTGTAAATATTAAAATGACTTTTGTCTTTGTCAAAGGTCTACATGAGTGGTAGCAGTTGGGTTGTTAGGCATACTGTGATTCATATTTGGATTAAATGTATGGATTTTCCATTTTGAATTTGGGATTTGTAAGTATAACCTACAGTATGAAGGTCACTGTACTCGAAAATGCATGATAAAACTGTACTGGAAAAATCCATCCTTTCTGTTAGGTCTTATAACGGTGATAAGCTGCAGTCTATAGTTCTTCAAATCTTTCCAGTGAGGTTGTAAGTGCACATAATATGGATCTTAAATCGGCAGCATGTTACTTAGTAGTTTTATCATTTCTCATGCAAGTCTTTGGTAAGTATTATGGTCTCGTTTTGTTATTGAAGGTCCAGTATTAGGTTCAGTGGTGTAGTTTGTGCTTAAAAGTCATCGGCTACTTTAGATAAGGCCTACAAAATTTTGTGTTCCTTTTATTGAGTGGCATAAGAGAACTGTGTTGTCAAGTACGTGTACTGAATGAAAGCACTGAATAACAAAGCAATGGGTTCCGTGTTCTCTTCTATTCGTCGATTACAATTTACTGAATTGAGGTCTTCAAATAATTTTTATTTTCAGGATTTAGACAACTACAACAGGACAGACAGGGGCAATCGAAGGAGTATATGGCCGTCTCAAGGCAGTAGAAAAGGCCTGCTGGCTGCCATAGGTGTGGGCCTTGTTCTTATGGTTCTTGTCATCTCTGCAACTGTGTACGTCAATAAAAACCAGACAGAGGACAGTGAGAGTGAAATTAAACAAAGACTGGTTGGAGACAGTACCTTAAAAGCTGGAGCTAAGAACATATCGTTACCGGATATTTTAAGTGGAGCTTACGGGGCAAGAGGCTTCAATGGAACATGGATTTCAGGTATTTGGGAATTCTTTATTAGTATAAATTTTTTTCACTCTACAAGAATAGACCATTTACAGGTAGGTACTACTTTTGTGCAAAGGAGAGAAGTTATTCCTTTACCTTCCATGGGCTTTATGAATACATACCATGTACTTAGATATTTTTAGTTTCTTATTGCATTAATTAAGGAACTAAACCTTAAATGACCTTCATTTATTCGATTATTACTGCATTTCTGTGATGTATGTAGTGCTCACAGAAACTTTGAAATAAATCGCATCTCTTAATTTTTAAAACAAGTACTGTCAAGTCAACTTTACTGTCAACAAGGATTTAGGACAGTCTTTTCCAGTCTTTTTCATTCCATCGTTTCATCTTCATCTTGCTGAAATATTTTTACTCATTATTTTTTAATCCGGCGAATCAAAAGGAAAAACTCTATTTACTGCTGTTAATTTCATTCAGCAATTAAATTAATTTTAAATTGCCTACTTTAATTAGCAGTAACAAAAAGACATTTTACAGTTATACGTATCAGTGATAACAATTATTCTATTCATTTAGTTCAAAATATTTCCTTACATGCACCTATTTTAATCTGCTTTAGGGCAAGCTCATATATTTGCATTTTACTTCGCATCTTAGGTTTTTTCAAAAATGCAAAACCTTCGCCGATTTTTTCGTTTTATAATAAATTGAAATTGTGAACACATGTTTAATGGGCACGACACATAACCTGCTGTCTTGAATACATACAAGTTAACACTAGTTGGTTCAAGGTGAAAGATTTAGCATTCGATTCGATGTGTAATGGAACTACTGAACTGCCAATTGAACTAACTAACCCTATGGCTACCTATCATTCATATTTTATTCAAATTTATATTTCCATTTAAATTACACGTGGTTACTTTAAGGTCCTCCACGGTGATAAATATCATATTTGAGAAAGGGTAAACTGCTACCATAAACAGCTGAAAAAATTTAAATAAATTGCACTGCTAAACAAATACTTTCGTAGGCGAATAATTTGAAAGTGTCAATTAAATTATTAAACAACCACAAGCAGTCTCTCGATGCAAATATAGGTAGGTATAAACTACATTGGGTATGACATGCAGCGATGATTTCACAATAGGTTATGTCCATGCATTCACATACCTATTGCGGTTCTGTTCCTAATCACTAAGGCGACCTGAAAGCATAAAACGCACAAAAAGCATAATGAAACCTACGACCCCCGGTCGCCACTTTTTTGTTGCCTAGTAACCTAACAAAACCAAAAATTTTTGAAAAAGTATAAAAAGCATAATGAGGCTCCAAAAAGGCACAAAACCTAGTAGAGTCTCGGCTACCCAAATACTGTGTGTCGACCGAATTTAAAAACAATTTAAGTAATTTACTGGAAGAAACACGAAGAAAGAAAGCTGATTTTTTTCCTAACATTTAATTGCTGA
>JAAXYX010004607.1:0-12098 GCA_036851915.1 Ptenothrix huangshanensis
GAGTTTAGCCTTTAAAATTATTTTGAGAAATATTTCCGGTACATCATTAGGTATAATTTATGGAAGAATCCAAAGCACTTCGCCTGCCTGCTCTTTTCTACGTAGACACTCAACCACTCAACCTCGTCCAATCCAAAGAATCAGCCGCGATAATTAATGCCTATCCTTTTTGCAGTGCACACTGCACACTGCACAGTACGAGTACAGTACATTGAGTACACTTGAATACAGGTAGTACACCAGCAAAGCCATTCATTCATTGAGGTTCTACTTCTACAGCTACAGGCTACAGCTACAGCAACCGCAACAGCTACACTAAAAGTAATTGCTATAGTCTCTAAATATACAAGACAGGCAAAGTGGCACAGCACTCAGCACTGGCCAAAATACAATCATCATATCGTCGTTGAAATTGTGAAAAAAAAGCTAAATGCATTATGCCCCGTGCGGAGCATAATGAATGCTGAACTGATAGCAATAACATAAGCATTGTGCTTAAGGGGCAAGATGCATTTAGCTCTTTTTCACTCTTTAACGACGATATATGATCACATTATATCAGAAACAAAGCGGCAAAATTTAAAATTGAGGGGGAAGCGGGCAAAGAAATGTCCTGTGAATCGTTATTTTCGTCCAGGAGTACGTTTGCTGGCAGTGCATGTGAAGTGAATGGTTATGTTATGTTATGAGTTTCATGTTTCATCGGAATTCGGAATGCGTTAGATTTTGCATTTGGATATCTGTCGACATTTACCACTAATAAGCAGTTAAAGTTCTTCGTCTTATAATTAACCATTACTCGTTGCTCATCCATCGTTTGATTAGTAGTCATTTATTTCGTCATCATCACTAATGCAGATTTTTTGTGGTATTCATTCTCACTACACCAATCAGAAGCTAATTAATGTTAATAAAACCAATTCGTCCCAAAGTCGTTCATCCATTGGTAATACACGTAGGTATAAGTATTAATCGATATAATTACATAATAATTGTTTTATAGAAATTAATATAATCTGCGAGTAGGTTGGAATTCTATATAATTGTTTATGTAAAAGGATGAGAAATGCATTAAATGTTAAACTTATACGTAAATAATTATAAATCATTATTATCTAACAGAAAGCATTCAAGGAAGTGCCTAAAGTTAAAAACTAGGAATGAGGAAGGAATGTCTCTTATTATTATGACGATTGAGAACGACCGATGCTCAAAAGGCATAACTGAGAGACACTTCGGAATTTAATATTTGTTTTTATTTTTTAGTAATTTATAAATTGTAATTTGTAGTGATCACAATTTACTGATTGCCCGCCACCCGCGGATCACAGTTAACCATCCACACCCTTCCCTTACCCTAACAGCTAGTTGCTAGTTGGCTAGTTATGTTTAATAATATTGATAAGATGAACCATACATTTACAACTGACAAAAATACGTACTAACGCAATCTTTGATCTTAATCTTTTCTAGTAAACCAGTCTGATAGCTGCATGTAGCTATTAGTTTCAGCTTGTGAAGTGTTAAGTGAATGTCAACCGTTCAAAATGGTAAGTTTGAGATTATAATTAAGCTTTTATTTTAACAGAAAGATTCGTTTTCCCTTTGGCAAACTCCTTTCAGTCAGGGAGGAGCAACATGTTCAAAAGCAAAAGATGAAATGAAACTCAGATTAGTTCGTATTCATTTCACATTTACCTATCTCAGATTGGAAGTCCTTAAAACTTTCGCCTGACTGTGCTTGTCTTTTTTACCTTTCCTCACTCTTTGACTGTAGTGTGCACGGCAAAAAAATTAGGACTATCTAGTAAGACCAGTGGCGCAGGAACCTCTAATTTTCAGGGGGGGACAAAGTACTTATATACATACATACTCCTATGCTTTAACATTGCGCCTCACAAATTCCGGGGGTACATGTCCCCCCTGCCCCCCCCCGGTTCCTGCGCCACTGAGTAAAACACTTCGGTAAAGCTTGAAGGAGGGCGAGATTTCCGGTAATTTTTTTGACACAGCATTGGTAGTTTATATGACACAGCATTTTACAGGAAAACAGATAACTTCTAATAGATGTAAACAACTATTATATGCGATTATAACTAATTTTAATCAACAGGGATCTTGTAAAAAGCTAAAGGACAAACTGTAATACGGAATAACGTATACATACATATGATTATTGATTTTAATAGAGGGGGCCCGGTAAGTGGTCAACTTTTAAAACTATTGCCATATTTAATAGGTCCCTGTATGGATGTTTTTGTTATAGTGATTTCTGTTAAAAAATAGAAATCCGCTTTTCGGTCATTTTTTTAGTATGTAGGAGATTTTTAATTGATGATATGACATTAAATCGCAAAGATCGATTACAGGTTGTGGTCGCAGGTACTATTTTTGACCAAAATTTTCCTCTGCTTTTAAAGTAAAAAGTTATCAATGCAGCAGCGATTGACGATATCGTTCTTTAAAGTTAAACATCTCACCTAGACACGTCTGACCGGAAGCATTATGTAGTTAGCTGCATTCACCTCCCCCCCCCCCGCCTAGAGTACAAGTAGGGAAGCTTTGAGTTAACACTTAATATGTCGCAATTAATATTCATCGTTGTTACATATTTTTGCAACGTCTAACTCCTAAAATTAAATACTGAAATTATGGGGTTTTCCTTTTTGTAGGATTTGGATTTTATGGAACCCTTGTTTCAGTATATTGATAGAGAAGTAATGGCAATACCTTTGACCTTTGATGTAACCCATGAACCTGCTTGTTCATGCTTCCATCGTAAATACTAATAAAGATGCTTAAATTTTCTTGGCTTAAAATTGAGCATGCGCATTCGTTGTTTTGCAATAACAATGAAACTGATATGCAAATATTTACCAATAATTTTATTATTTAGGTGAAACATAATCAACAGCCGCAAGTCGTCTCTGTTTCGATAACTTCTAACATACCGGAGTTTGTAAACCAGGCAATTCAGAAGTTGCGTGTTAATATAAATGATACATGGAATGCCGTCTTGATAAAGCATAATGTAAATTTTATTTCAAATTTTGTTTTGCCCTCGTAATAATTATTTCTGTCATTTTTCTTTGTTTAAAATCGAGTCTACAAAGTTTGTTTTTATTAATTGGATATGTATTGCCTTTTTTGGATTTTGGTTTCTTTGGTTCGAATTAATATCCCTTTTCCATCCATTTATTTTACAGGTGAAGCTAAATCCAGATCTTCATTGCCTGAAAAGAGGGTCTAAGTCGGATTCTACAGGCGTGATTTTGATTCATGAGAAGGCATGTGATTTCATTATTAACTATTGAGACATTTTGTGTTCGTTGTAAAAACATATTTTAAAATTTGGTTTAAAAATCGGCCTCAGGATTTGATTGTTATGCGATTTTTATACATACCTTACTAATAGGACACCTTTGCTTATATTAGATCGGCGACTATGTCGCTCAGTACAAGAAAAAGATGGAAACGTACAAGATTAAAATTGCAGCGATTACGCGAGCTGACAAATTGAAAATTGAAGAAAAACTTCGAAATCAAGCTCAGAAATTGCAACGAAAGCCTCCACAGGCACAACGCAAGGCACAAAACGGCACCCCTGCTGCTGAAATTAGAAAGCCCGGGACCGGGAGTAAGCGACCGCGAAGTAATAAAACTCTTGCACCCAACAAAAGACCAAAATTTCCTGAGGACTTTATGCCTGGTCTACCTAATATGGGGGTATAAACTACCATGTATTCTAATTCTATATTTACGTGCATTATAGTGCATGATGTTAGCATTCTTTGGCGGAAAGAATATGATCTTGATCTTGAAACGATAGCGGTACAACTGAACGATCTTACTTTACTTCACTGCATTTCTGAATATAGCAATGTTGAGATACTTTTGAGGTTCGGTATTTGTTAATTCAAAATCTGCGAATCTTGTGCAAAGTGAGGTCAGGTGAGTTGGCATGAGAACATTCGAATTTACGGCTTATTACATGATTTAATGTACCTATGTATTTTTCTTTCCTATAGGCTGCTGGCCCTTCTAGATTTGATAATGGTGACCACAGTTACGATTTCGACGATTCTGTCAGCATGGCATCTCAAGACAGTCAGGATAGCCAGGACCCCGGGGACGATATCAAGACAGGAATCGTCGAAAAAATGTTAAAGTGCATGACAAACGGAGATGTAAGTGGAGCTTCGTATTGTTAGTATCTATAAGCTTTACTCTGCTGAGGACTTTTCAGTTAAATATCTATACCTTCCATTTAGTATGTAATCACATAAAAATAATTTTGTTTTACCATTGTTTTGTTTCTTAAGATGCATCGAATCCGACAAGAACTTATTACTCTGAAGCAACGTGAGAAATTCATGAAGGTTTCGCGCTATATTCCAGTCACTTTGAATATGCTACAAAATATTTTTGTAGAATAGAGATGTGCGTTGTGATTTGTGATGAACATAATTAGCACTGTCAACCGTATATATATGATGTAAAATGGTTATGATTAATAGTATTAACATAAATATATATGTATACTAGTATAATTACATAATATAGTATTTTTTGTAACGACACTATAGTACAGTATTTTTACCTTATCTTGAGGATTGTGTATTTATACAATTTACTTTGACCTTTTATAAAGATCATAATTAGTTGAATTTCATATGGTCATGATAATTATAACTATTTCTTATTTCATTAGCTGTTATACATACCTAATGCACATATGAGGTTACATTTCAAATTGGACCATGCCGTACATAGTAGAGTGTATTATAGTATTTAGTTATTTAGTAATAATTGGCTACTTTAATACATATATTAAGTTGTATATGTGTACTGCATTGTACATATATGTGATTGCAGATGACAGATTATACATAATTTTTGGGCCCAAAAGTTGTAAAATAGGTTCAAAAGTATGAGAGCTCTTATATTTTTTGCTTTCTTCTAATGTCAGCTTACTTTTTTACGTTATCGTACCTATGCATATACATACTTTACGTGACATGTTACTTAATTTCTTCATCATTATAATAATGATGGTCCGCGTTCTATAAGGGAAATAATAAATAAACTCGAAAATCGTTGGACTGAAAGTGATATTCTGATATTGAGATCCCTAGTTTTGTTTAGTTTACAGTGTACACGCACCTGGGTAATATTCTATCCAGTATACTGTATACACGTATCAAGTTTCTCGATGATCTACAATAACATCTAGAGATAAACGGTCGCGGTTTCAAAATCTTACCCTAGTAAACATCATCTGATGTATAAGACAACAAAGTTTTTCGCCATAAATTCTGCTGGTCAATTGCCACATCTTGTTCATATTTCTTTTCTAATAAAATGAATAACCATGGGTTGAGCGTTTGTGAAGGATCTTCAATCCATTTCTTGTAAACTGAATACTGCTCATTTAAGTATAATTTACTCATATCT
Source organism: Ptenothrix huangshanensis (assembly GCA_036851915.1). Classification (NCBI taxonomy): domain Eukaryota; kingdom Metazoa; phylum Arthropoda; class Collembola; order Symphypleona; family Dicyrtomidae; genus Ptenothrix; species Ptenothrix huangshanensis. The sequence goes on from JAAXYX010004607.1 coordinate 5,455, forward strand.
TCCAGATGCACTTGAGCAGGCGGATTAAGCGTACTGTCATTGCTGTCCCAGACATTTCTCTCCGACTTCTGTGCCTCGATCTCATTAAAATATTTCGTTAACAATCCAGTGGAAAATAAATCCTCAACCCATAAGTAGCGCAAGGACAAACTTATATTGTATAACTTCCTGATGAGACTGGGACGCGTGATGTAGCCGATTCCGGAACAGTAGTCGGGGAACTTGTCGGGTCGGTATTCGTCTTTGCTTATGTAAAATTTATATCTTTTACTCCTCCATGGGGAATAGCCACGTAGCACATAGCAATAGAAATGATCTTCTAGTTCGTTGGCCGAAAGCCAGTCAATGGTTTTGTAAATATTGACAAAAACGTCATCATCTGTTTTTATATATGCGTCTACCTGACGACAGGAATCCAGTAACCATTTGAAGCCCATCATGTGTTTGTACGTAAGGTTTCTGTAGGAGTCGATGAAGCTACCTACCACGAGGTCATTATAGATTTTCGATTCCTCCACGACTCTGTCTTTGACGCTTTGTTCTGTCGCCCTCAATGTGTATCCTAGGTAAACAATCATAATCAAATAATCAGTCATCGAAATTGAGATAGGGTCTTTACCTCAACCACGACAATACTCAATATTTAAAATGCTGATTTCATTTTCTAAATTGATTATAGATCGACACCTTGATCCGTAATAAACTTCGAAATGGTTTTATGCCCTATACGGCCATATAGCGTCGTTGAAGAGTGAAAAAGAGCTAAATACATCTGGCCCCTTAAGCAGACTACCAATGTTATTGCTATCAGTACAGCATGCATTATGCTCCGCATGGGGCATAATGCATTTAGCTCTTTTTTACTCTTCAACGACGATATATCGACATCGACCAATTGGCCCCTTACCTTGTACTTTTTTAACACTGTCTGACTCTGGTGATCCAAGCAGAAAAGCTATTGAAATTTGCCATCCTTTGTATTCCTTTATTTTGCCCCAAGTATTTCGGATTGCATTCCGTCTGTGGGAGTTCTTTCTACTAGAATGGATACAGATTTGAAGCAATTTTTTCTTACTGTCCGTCTTTTGACATATACTGTCATCAGCTACGATTCTGAAGTCTTGTAAATCTATAAGACGGTTGTCCACTGGAGTAATCAAAATCTTTCCTGTTGATTCCGACTTTGACTTATTAGTTCGAGTTAACAGGAAAAAACCAACTGTAACAGTCGCAATCTGTAAAAGTCCATCGAAAACAACAACAACCACACATTTTTAAATCAAAATATTATGCCATCTTTATATACAAGTATATTAAATTTTGTGTATATACGCCTTTTATATTAATGTACTACTGTTGTTATTTTTATTTATCTGCTTTGATCTTAATAATTTCTTAATTCTGACAGTGACATCCCATAATCAGACTTTTCCTGTAATAAAAACATTAAAATATAAATGCCTACCAGTCCTGCTATTCTTTCAATATGACTGCCGACGTATAGCAAACCAACGAAGAATGTCGTTACCATATCCCCAAGGCCAAGATTTTGCTTTAATAAAATAAAGAATGCACTGCACCGCCCTAAATTACCATGTTTATGCAATAACAATACTTATTTTCTGAAAACCGAAGGATTAAGTTTCTCCTTCAAAGGAGATATTGTTACACTTGTCATCTGTTCTGAAAAAAATCAGTGCATATTTCTGTCAAACACCTATTTTCAAATCTTAGCTATTAAGAACTAAGTTTGAAAATATTATTGCAAAACAGTAAATCATAAACAATAATTATAGCAAAAGGTTTTATCTGTAATCGCTGACTAGCGAGCGTGAGTCGCTGTAAGCTATCCTCGTTAGATGGCAATGTCACGTTAGTTTTGAGCAAATATTTCGTTCACTTTTTGTCTAAATGCTCGCCTAAGCAATATTATTATCTATGTAATTATTTTGTGTATCAAACCTCCTGTTGTATTAGGGTGTAATAATTATTAATTTAAAGCCTTTTTTCGTTTGTGATTTATATAATGATTCAATGATTAATAAAAAATTAATCATTGAATTACCTAGTTTTTAATTCAATCGCGATTTCTGTCTCTAGTCTCTGCCCTTATGTCCAAGGATTTTAAGGTAGAGACCGTCTAGTACAAGCTTTAAGTTGCCTTATAGGTTTTTGGCATTTAAAAGATATACCAGTTTTTGCGGTGTGATTGTATATCGGTGATTTAAATACACGTAAGTATATGTAATTATTTAAATTGTCTTCACGCAGGATAGTTATAAGTTACCTTTACTGGACCAATGTATCACGAATTTTTAATCGGTTATCAAACCAATGCTTAGCGCATTCAATGTGGTTCGTTGGCTTATTGTTCTTGCTAATACTACTGCAAACATTTATAGTTACTTACTGAATCATTAATGCAAGTACGTTGCACTCACCCAAAGAACAATAATATTTAATTTCACCGCTCGGGGGCTATAGCATAGACGGTTTCTATTTCTTCAGAATTTCAGTTCTGGTCCTATCAGACAGAAATGTCCCCATGATCTCCGAGGTTATAGGATACATACTCATGTTCCATGTATCTTGCAACTTTAAAGCTGTGTAATTATTTAGTGATTGTGGGTGACAGCAATGGGATCAGGAGGTGCGTTTATTTTAAACGGTGGTTATTTAGCGATAACGTATTAATTATGTGTATAGTTGCACTGAGGGGACGAATATTTGACGAAAACAATTTGGTTATAGTTATTACAGTCAAACAGGCGTACTAATTGTTGCAATAAAACCTTCTTTAGCAATTATTGAATTGCCATCCACTATTATAAAAAAGATGATTTAACTAAATCCGAAACCCAGAATAAGAATTTTAAATTTACAACTTCAGAAACAACCGAGACAACTCCGACCTGTCACACGATGATTCCTAATGTATATGGTGTGTAAACGAATTCTCATTGTTTATTCCAACAGTCCTAGCGTCATTTAAGAAAATTCACATTGATACTAAATGATATTTACGAAAGCTTCATTTCTTAGAACAGGGAAAGTATGTAAATACCTATTAAAAATCATATCCATGCACCTGCGTTAAAGTTCGAAGTTGCTTTCACAGCGAATGAACTTAATTTCTATAGATGAAATCATCAATTTAAGATCTACTTATACAGTTGAAGTATCTACAGTGTTTTACAATTTCCAAGTCAAACTATCAACATCTAGACGGACTGCCTCACCAGACAACAATGACATTTTCATATCTAACAGTCCAGAAGCACTCATCACTTCAATTTTAATTCTCTAGTCAATTATGTACCTTTATTATTTTTTTATGGAAACTAGTAAGTCGTTTGGAATTAAATGATAATAAGGATTTTGCCATCATACCTATCCTAATGTATAATTATGTAAGTAGGTATTGTGGGGAAGAGGAGCTCCTCTGTATTTCTAGACACACGTTTTTCAAGCAAAACTACGGGACTCCCAAACTCGTCCCAATAATAGTTCACAAAGTTAACTGTATGGGTGTATGTATGTACCCCAATGCACGTGTTTTCAAATTATACTGTTAATAGTTTACAGGCAGGCAAGCAGTCAGAAAATAGTGAACATTGATTATTCTTAGATAAGTTCACTCACCCATGTAATTATATAGCTATCCTAATTAGCTATATTAGTTACATACGCGATTTTAAATTTTTAATACATCACTGTAAAACTACACGATAAAAACTGATGCATCTTTAGTGCCAAAAGGCTAATCATATTTTAAATAATTATATACGTGCAGTTCGGATGCATCTAAATTTACCTAAGCTCTGAAATGCTCACTGCTCAAGATGCGTTTTTAACGATGAATCATATAAGATTGGATTACCCTGTAGCACTTTAGATACATTTTTCCCCGGTTTCAAGATTGTTTAGTTCTTATAGTGTGCATGCTAGTATACAAATCGCAAATTAAAAATCATCAACATCATGATCGATCATCATTACAGCACGTAGAATGCACGGTGCTGTAAAAAAAGTGAAATGTGAGGTGAGGTGTGGTGTGCCAGGCTTGTGGCAACACTTTATCCAGAAGAGATAACATTGTCTGGCGGCTTTACTACAATTAGCGAATGAGTTCTCGGTAAAAACAACATCATCAGCATGAAATACAATGTCATATTTAATACTGAAGTTTTATTCTACCAATTGTAAGTCTCGAATGTATAGCTGCTTGAATTGCTTACACTTTTGTTCACATTTTAACCTTGTACTTCAAACACAAAAGATTTTTGATATCAATATCAAGTCTATGATATTATTATGTATCTTGTACAGGAATAGACGTGTAGAGGGCACACGAAGTATGAGTGCCTCGCACTTTAATCATACTTTTAGGGGCTTCAAACATATGTGGGTTGGTGGGTACAACACTTACAACTACAAGTTGAAATCTATCAGTTACTTTGTTAACCCAGCCATTTTAACTGCAAGTAACTTAAACCTAATTCCTAATCATACTTCTGGTAGAGCTGTTAGGTTTTGGAGTTGTCCCTGTAAGAGGTCTTGTTTTAATTACAAAGAACTTTCTATGAAATTATGTTTCTAGTTAATTATGTAGTCCAGTTATTAAAATGAACAGAAGTTATTTAAAACATATAACTAATGACTAATGATGAAGATCTTTTCTAAAACCAAAGCGTGCCGTGAACACGTGTCTTGTTCGTGGGAATTTTTATTTTGTAGTAGAAGATAACAGATCTAATGTCTGGAAGTCTGGATTTATATCAGAAAATTTGACCTGATCGTTGGCAATGAACTTTCCGATGACATGGTAAGTGTTAAAATCACGATTAAAAAGGTGATATTATAGATTACATTGACAGGCAATACAGAAAAATCACATCATAATCGGATCTAAGCATAATTACACCCAACTCCAAAGTCTAACCTGAATCCGCCCACTTTCGAATGACAAAAATCTACCCTTTCTGTATACTGATCATCAGTAAAGTTCTTTGTTTAAATCAAATCACAATCACAAAAGGATTTCAAGATAAGGGATAAATATCTGAGTTGATCATGTGCCGTCAAGCAAAATAACACCCATGTCCCACCTATAATGATGGCTTTTACTAATTACTGTACTATCTCCTACTCGCAGACAATTGCGCATCGGCTATAATTACAGGTCACAAGCAGAAGGTTAGAGTCATCTTGAAATCATGATTGAGGATGCCTGGATTCTAGCTGCAGGAAAAGCGTGTGGGAAAGGTTTGTTCTGGGTTTCTGAGTAACTATAATAATGTTCAATCATAATTAATTACTTATTTTACAAATACAAAGTTTGATCACCTTCTACCTTAATTCTACCAGACGAGACTGGGATGGACGATTAATTTAGCTGCTCATACGTCATAAGCAAACAGTACATCGCTACACGGTTATTTTGCAGCCGTCCAGGACGAACGTCATAATTACTTGTAATAATTATTTAACAAATCAGTGAACTCTAGCCATATGTTTACTTACTTACGATTAGTCACACGTTCTTTCCAGATTATTGAAGAACGAGATCAGAAGAGACTGTTTGTTGAATTTAAGACGGCGCGTTGGTCAAGAAAACATGAACTCATTTGACATTTTGAGTTGACCGATAATTCAATAGGGAATCTCTTGCAGGAACAGTGTAACAATACAATGGTAAGAACTTTCTGAAATAAATAATTATAACCAAGTTGTAAGCATAATTGCTAGTTTGTGCCTATGCCTTACTTTTGTGCTTATTTAATTACTTTACTGTATTCCTTATCATTCCTTATATGTAATCACTTATAATGAGTAAATCCAAGTTTTCATTAGCTTATTTTCTTAAAAACATCCGTAGAAAAACGAATAGCATTTTTGCAGGAAACTAATTTTCACAATAATTAAGAACTAATTGCGAATAATAACTTAACTACAAATGGCAAATAACGACTTAAAAACAAATTACTTATAATTAATTAGGTCATGATTATGATTAATTACTGCCAGCTATTCTACGTGCATAAAAAGCTTATTCATATCTCCGCGGTTTAAATTACATTTTTCTAATCCAATGGCGTTCGAACCTCACACACATAACCTCCTCAATAACGCAATCATTTTGTTTTGTTAGACTTTCATACAAGAGGCGATTTGAATTTTGGCTTCACCTTGCCACACAAACCTGGAGGAAAAAATGAAGTCGTTAAAAATTAAATCAAAAATAAGTACCCAAAATAATTTAAGATAATTTGTACTAATATTTCCAGGAATCTGACGCTCTTCAACAGTTTACACCTTGAATAGACCGACTTCTAAATTACGTAGTAAATCTACCACATAACCATACGGAGTTACCCAATTATAAAATCATATGAACATATAAAAATCTAAAAGATGATACAACCCATAAAATACTAAAATGGCTCTACTTTGCCACATTTTTTATCACACTGATGAGCTGGTGGTAGTAATTAAATATAATTGGAAGAGAAGTATCATTACAAACTTTTAACTATTTACTTACTAACTACCTACACCAGCAATAATTCCATTAACTGTCTACTCTTACATTTTCCTCCTTCAGTTCTTTAAAATTAATTGACCAAAATGGTAATGCGTATTTG
>JAAXYX010004608.1:0-12096 GCA_036851915.1 Ptenothrix huangshanensis
ACCCGAAAAGAAAAGATTGTCCGTTACGGCAGTTTCTCGCAGCTGTGGCCACCCTTAACGGTGGTCACGTGCGAAGCTAGCAAGGCATGCGCCGCCGAAGGCGGCGCATGACTTGCTAGTTATATTATATTATGGATGGACTGAGCTTGTGTGCTTAGATTCTTCATTCCAATGGAACAACTTCTTTGTCAGTGATATTAAATTCACACGAAGGGAATACGTGTAGATATCTTAATTATACACACGGTCTGGACAGCCAAAGCAAATTCGATTCGAGTTCATTGAAAATTAGTGCAATTGTTATATGTAGTTGGATATTACGTGTAATGCTAGTTGTGTAAAACGAATTATAACATAATGATAATATTTAAAAAGTTGAACAACAACGCCACAAATATTTAATCCACAACCACACATTCTCAATCGAGATTTAATGTTATTTAGATTTAAATAATTTCATTTAATATTCATGGGATGCGACGCTCATGGATAGCGATGGCTCATGAAAGCCAAAACCAAAGCTGAGTCAAACCACAAGGAAAAATCACAAGGTAGTCGGTCAGTCATGCAAAGTTAATTCTTATTAATGCAAATGTCTTGAGATGCAAACTCTAATGCAAATGCAACCAAGGAAGATGAATTGAAGAGGGAGAAAGACAGAGAGAGAGAGAAACAGAGAGAAGGCAATCGAGAGTGATAGAGCAATAAGAAATAAAAAATGAAGGATTTTGCGGTTAATCTCGTAAGACAGGTAGGCAAACTGATGAAGTATTGGTGGTTAAGTTGATTGAATTTGATGTTTACGGGTGATGGATGTGGAAATAATAAATAATGAGAGAGCAGTCAGTGGCAATGGCAGTGCAAGTGGTTGTTTGCTCTTTCAACGACAACAAGGCAAGGGTAGGTAGAAATTTAGACTCCAGGCTACAGCTACAGCTACAGCTACAAGACAAGGCAAAGGTACAGAAGCAGTGTAGTATGTATGTACTTGCACTTAAAACACTAGTGTTGATTTCTTTCCCTTTGAAGGTGCATCTACTTTTTACACTTGCTCACACATTCACCTACTTTATCCTGTGATAGACACATACCTACTACACTACTATATATAGGTATAGATAGTAGTAATAGACTCAGAAACTCTAGTGCAGGAACAAGGGATTTGGGAATAAGGGAGTGGAGTGGAGTGCGGCCAACTCCAGCGCTAACACTATCTCTAATTGTAAGTACATATTACAGTGGCCCATCATATCACATCTTTCGTCGTGGTTGTAGTTGTAGTAGTTTGGTTTCGTAAGTAGCAGTAAATAAAGACCTGCGAACTGGCAACTAGAAGGAATAAGATGAGGATAAGATTGCATTGACAATAAGGAACAACTACTTATGCGTATCTATTACTGGTCCTAGTCCTCTAGTCCTAGTCCGAGTCCGAGGAACAGGAACAGCCCTTGGTTTTTAGTGTAGCATATGTACTAATACTAATATACCTATGCCATCACCATCCCTTGTGCATAAGCAGGCAGTTAGTTTTAAACTTGGTTGATATAATGATGGGGAAACCAACATACCTATACCCACCATCTCTATGTAGGTATGTATGTGAGAGAGGAAGGATTTTCCTTGTTCGTTTGTGAGCAGGAGTGGACCAGAAGTCAAGTCAGCAGAAGCAAGTTCGGCACTCGGTATCTAAAGTCAAGGGAGTAATTGGGAGGCAAGGGGAAAGTCAAAGTGACCGCAGGCGATAAAAAAGACCTGTAATCTGGAATGGAGATCTTCAGGCTGGGCAGGTGTTAAGACCCAATTAGTAGTGAAATATTGCACTGGATCAGACTGTGACAAAATCGAAAAATGCTACCGGTTTTTTTCCTTCTCGCTCTCTCTCTCTCTCTCTCTCTCTCTCTCTCTCTCTCTCTTTCATACCACGTTGCTGGAATAAAACTATTGCACTGCCTCCCCTTGAAAGTCAAGAGCTCTTTCAGAGACAAATTTAACTTTGACTGTTGATTGGAAAGTATTTAGAGATTTCTTTGGTCAAAGGAGCGCGGATACATGTTACATTTATTTATGTGCCTACCAATCTTTACAGTTTACAGGAAGACGACAAGACAACGAAATACCTGGCTCATGGTCTTAGTCTTGGTCTTGGTCCTGGTTCTGGTTCTGGTTCTGGTCCTGGGTTAGGTTAGGAGCTGGGTGTAGAAGGAGAAGGAGAAGGAGCATACCTATCTCAGACATAGTTTTCCTTACAACATAGTCTTGTACTCTAGGGACAGTTGAGATAAAAGGGTACACGAACCTATCTCTCACGCAGTATGGTGAAAAATTTGGACCGACTCTAAAAGCTAAGGAGAGACGGAGAGAAAAGGCTGGTGTAGGGACCTCCAGTACTTTTGAGACTCAGCTCTGAATTCAAATTGCTCAATTAAAAATGTTGTGTGAGGCCTGGAGCCATGTCTCAACCTGACTACCCAGTCAAATGAACATCATTTGTTATCAAAAGTGGTTTCCTTAGGAGTCGATAAGGATCCATCTGGTCCCTCGTTATACACGGCCACCAAAGTCCGAGTCCGAATCAATAGTCAAATAGTCATTCAGAGGACAAACGCGATGACTGATGTCACTCTTGTTTATGAACCCAGCAGCCAGCAGCTTGAGACCATCCTGCATAATGTACATATAGTAAGAAAGATCCAGTGAGTGTCACTGCTGCTGGTGGTATACACATGTATGTAGATAGACGTAGGAATACATAAATAGCAGCAGTGGGAGTGGGACAGAGTAAAAGACAGAATTACGCAGGAACCTTCAACTTTCCAACTAGTGTTTGTAAAGAGACTGGAGATTTGAGTGTCCCTCACTTGATCCCCCTTCTCACGAGCGTCTTGGGTCTACTGGTGACTTGACATAGTCCTGTCGGTCATCATTAGCTGTACAATCCTCCACACATTGTGAGTCTGATTAGGTCGTTTGATTGTCAGTCAGTTACAATTATTCTCTCGAGATCTCGACTCGGCAATTGACGTTACCACCGTCAGTCAGTGCTCGAGGGTATCATGCGAAAATTTGCATCCGTCTCCAATTATCAGTATCAGTATTATCTCCTCTAAATTTGTCTGATTCCTACAACTCGTGTCATAAATCATCAGATTCATTTAGTTTCTTTCCTTTCCCTTCGCCAAGGTAAAAAGCTAGATAATACCCTCTTCTGGTTTTCCTTTTTTTCATCAACTATCAACATCAGCTATCAAGTAATAGCGATATGTATGTACGAGTGCCCTGGACTACAGACAGACATACTCGACTGTGACTGTGGCTGTGAATCTAGCACTGGTACTGGCTCTGACTCTGACTCTGATTCTGACTATCCTGGCACACATAGATGATACTGGAAGGAAACGTTGCCAAGGGGTCAAGTGGAGTCGGGCGACATGTCTCACATGTCCCTTCCCAGGTCCGTTGACAGGCCCACCTTCGAGATAACAGCGGGTATTCAATGATAATACAAAGAAGAGGGAAAAACGATGAAAAATTGAGCAAAGGCAAGAGCTGAGAATCGTGATCTCTCTTGAATTATTGTCAGTCATCCGACGAGGCGCACGTATCTACCACTACCACGCCAAGGCAAGAGCAAGAGCAAGAGCAAGCGAGGAAAAGCAACCTAGTACCTTCCTACCTACGTAAGCGACTCATCCAAGCCAAAGACTCAGAGAACCATGCAACGCAGTCACCAGCCAGCCAGCCAGCCAGAAGATCCATGCAGTAGGTAGGCAAGGCAGTAGATCAGCGAGCGAGAGTTAGAGGACCCATTCCCACTGAAATGTAATATGATATTGGACCCACGACCACGACCACTACACACACACACACACTAAACTGCCTCTCCAGGATGCGGATATAGAAGCGCATCTTCTTCCCATAACACAATATCTACATAGCACTCAATTTAGCAATAGCAATCACATACACCAAAAGTCCTCTGGCTCCACTTCCAGCTTCCACCAACACCAACCAGTCCATGGACCGATCATGTCTGTCCCTACCGTTACAGTTCCCGTGCACAGCATTCCTCTACATTCAACCGTCTACATATACAGGACCAGCACCAGGACATGTCACAGCCAGAATGCAGAATTTACACGAGCCTATATGCAGACAAAAACACTTAAGCTGCCCCATAATATTACGGGCTCTATCTGCTCCTACTTTCCGCTCTTTGGATCCTCAACTGTACGCTGACACTGAAAATAGTGAGTGCAACCATGTCTAGGTATGTAGAAGGAGAAGAGCACGCGGCGAGTAGGTAGCCAGGAACCGGCTATAACTAGCACCAGCACCTACCATACCACTACTATTGCTAGACAGCCGTACACACATCGCATAGGTACATACACATGCATGGAGAAACGCAGAATTGCGGAGAAGAGTGAGTGGAGGAGAAAAGAGGCGAGAAGAAGTAGGAAAAGTGAGGATGGGATGTGGAGAGGGCGAGAGGAGATGGGGACGGGAGCGCATGCCGTAAGTCTGTGGGAGCCTATCTGTGCACAAATCCCTCAACTCGCCTCTTCCCCACAGCACAGAAATTCTGTACCCGAGAAATTTTCCTCTCCGTTTTCCCCAATCTCTCTCCCGAGAGCCGAGAAATGACTGAGTCCCCGAAATTGAACTCTTCCAGGTTTTTTGTGAGCCACCTTTATCTGAAATGTCTGCTTCACTGACTATTTTATGGCGACAAAAGACTGCCAATTTATTGATTCTAATCATTTAATTTTTCGGGGGGTCGTAGCATCATCGTCCGCCTTTTTTCTCTCACTCACACATACACACAAACACACACACACTCTCTCTCTCTCTCTCTCTCTCATTCTCTAACAATCGACTCCTCAATGTCATTTCATTCAACTTGCTATTCTTCACTTCCTTATAAACCCCAATGCAAACTGAGCTACGTATATTAGAATGACACGTTCCATCGCAATAACTAGGGGATAGAAACACTAGAAAACCATCCGACTTTTTAACACATTCCAATTCAACACACACATATGCATAATTTTTCTTTTCTCTCCTTCTCCTGTCATCATCCACTCCGTTTATATTATCATCACATGCTATGTCCCATTTAGCAACTTTTCTTCTCAAGAAATTCTCTTTCAGGATACAATCTCCCGACACTTCCCCCTCTACAAAATACTCTCGACATCCAATCCTATGGTGTGATATACATAGTGGAATGCTTGCTTGTAGGTAGGTATATGCATATATGGCAGTGATTGCTGCAACTTTGCTTTGGTTTGATACAATGGAAAGTGTCCATTGATTATTGACTTTAGGAAGTACAAGGGAACAAATGTTATCCTTTACTAGACAGCAAGAAAGAGAGAGAGAGAGAGGAGGGTCTAAATTTTCTGAGAATTCCTGAGAGTTTAGAAAACTTTTTGAAAAACAGAAACAGCTTCTCATTTCAGCCTGATTTGATGCTTTGAATATTATTGCTACATAGATAAACAAGGGAAAAGTTGTGGGTATTAGTACCTAATTATATATACTTATAGCTATAGACATACGCATGCATATCTAACATTATCGAAGTCGAATTTGCAGCAAACTGAACACGGACATCTTTTGCATCAAGAAACATTTTCAGATTTGTAGTTCTAAGAATCAGAAACACGTGCAATTATTTTCTGTTTATTTATTGACTACGACTACCCCTTCATATTATTTTGATCAGAGGGCAAGGCAAGGGAAAATCATACAAACTTACACTTGTTGTTTGTATAGCATTCAGATTTTTTACAACTCAGCAATATGATTCTTGGCGTGTGCTTTGTCTATGACTGTCTAGAATTTTATTGATCACCAGTATAAATTCGTATTAAAACAGAAATGCCAGATTGTAAATTCTAGATTGTATAATGTAATCCAAGAACTATGATAATATTTCCCTCTTTCTCCCTCTCCTCTCTCTCGCTCTCTCCATCGCATCATCCCTTGTCTTTCGCCTTTGCTTTGCTTCACTCGACTGGGCTTCGATCATCGAGTGAGCTCAACTCAACCTCATCATGATGATCCCCCTTTTGACTCTAATAATGTTTTTGTGGGCAATGAAATGCACACTTTTCCCATGGGTCATTTGACAAGTTATCTTTACACGTTGATGTATGATGCGACTGTGAGCGCCCAAATGAAACATTTTCCTGACCTCTTGGCCCATGGAGAAAGGAGTGGTTCCCCTAGCCCTAGCAATTAACCCCACAGCAATTAGAGCTTCTCGTCCCATTCAATGAGAAATGCAAGGCAATAGCAAAGCAATAGCAACAACAACAACGCAAAAGAAGCAACAAGAAGAAAACGAGTAATAACCCACAATACATACATACAGTCCCGTATTGAATGTGGCTATACACGCATCTAATCATTTTATTGTTATTGTTCTTACCTCAAAAAATATCCTCATAGAAATAAATTCAAGATTCAGGAAATGCAGACAGGCGACGGATCTGCAGCATGAAAATGAATACTAATACGTGTGTACGACGAGTGGGATAAAATATAAACAAAGTGTATGCAGATGATAATAAAATAATTATACATAGGTAAGCACATATTATGTGCATACTACGCAGGTAGAAAATAGGAAGAGCCAAAACCAAAGCCAAAGCTAAGTTGAACTCTTACCTTGACTCCATGGCACTGTGACTGTGTGCGTAAGTGCCTACATTATACGAATGCACGCTGCTGTGCAGTGTGCAGACATGTGGGAAATGAAAATACCTACTCGGACTGTGAAACAGTTAGGCATATTACAAGTTGATAACAACGGTATAAATTACAACCACATGATTTGCTGTCCCTTTGAATTGAGATGAATTTCAAATGCGTAATAGAATAATGAATATTTTATTTGAGAAAATTAGTTGGGGCTGTGGAAATGAGGAGTATGCATATGTGGATGGGAAGACTAATAAGAATAAGAATTATATGGAATGGTAACGATGAAGTTATCTTGGTAATTATACTTGTAGGAAGGTTCGTTTAGTACAACAGATTGTTTCCAAGTTGATTCCATGCTGATGAAATGGAATTGATTCATCTCACTAATCCTAAGTAAGGATATTAAAAATGTGAGAATTTACAGAAAAAGATTTGCCGGTGGGTCTTCTTGTTGTTCATTACACGTTTAGCCACACCACACCGCACCGTACCACCCCGGACTGACGGTTGTGCTGGTGCTGGTTCGGTATCAAGTGGTTTGTGTTTTGTGTATGTGCCGGTATTCTTTGCAGTTGATGGTTGGTCGTTGGTCGTAGATCCTCTGTCGGCATCCTCATTGCTCCTCATCCTCAACTTCTTCTCCTTCCTACCTTCTTAATAAAGGAGTCTGTCCAGTTTTTTGAGGAAAAAATATAATGTTCGACCCCCACCGACATCAAAATATGATTTTACGCCAAATGAAATGATGAAAACTAATCTCTTCTTTGTAATAGTTCACTTCACACATTGAAAAAATGCCACTCTGACTCTGTCTGACAACCAGACAACAAGACACACATTACAATTGTATTTTATTTTTGGCCAGCCTCTTCTTTCAACATGTCATCACCTCTGCTCCGTCTCGATCCATCTTATCCTCATCTCTTCGTCTTCGTCTTCCTTTCTTCATCTCTCTCTCTCTCTCTCTCTCCTTTCCTTTCCTCTTTCCTTCACAACTTCCACTTCTTCTTCACAAGCAACATCTTCTTCTTCTTCTTCTTCTTCGTCTTTCCTAACACTCATCTGTCTGCTCACACTCACTCACTTGAAACGTTTAAGCATTCAATCAGTTCCATCTTTCTCTATTATTCACACATGACATGAGTATATACCCACGCACACATTTAAAATATCTTCCACAATAATAAGGATAAACTGTCACCGTCACCATCACCATCACCGTCGTCATCGTCATCACTATCACCATCCTTCCATGCATAATATTCCTTTAGACCGGATCCAACGCATCCTACCTCCATAGAGAGATAGTCATCACTAGTACCAGGCCAGGGTAGAGTCGGAACTCCTTAGTAGGACATACTTACCTACCAAAGCACTTATAATTATAAGAACCGATTTACAAGTTAAAAGTGTGCTACACAATCCACACCACAAGTCTTAATAACCCTTCTCACTTGTTATTGTTGTAAGGTTGTTGTTGATGCAACGTCATTTAAAAGGCATTTATTCCTTAACCATCATCGTACCAGTAACTAAGGTAACTTTAGTACCAAGAGGACCGAAATTATTTTCTATTTAATTTCCCCCCTGCCCAAAACTATTTATTAAATTGTATCTTGACTTTGGCTTTAGCTTTCGTTTCCACTTCGACTTTGGCTTAAAATACATCTTTTCAAAATTACATGAAAAAACCCGTCACTCTAATTTTCCTGATGTGCTTTGTAATCAGACATCCTGTTCTCAGTCCTCATGTCTTCCTCTTTGCTGTCTGTCTACGTCTCCCTGTCTTACTACATACATACATACATACTACATTACACTAGACCATTCTACATACTATATAATGCACCATCAAGACGAAGACAGTGTTGTTTGCTATTTCTCAGTCTCAGTTTAGCAAGGCATTCTCCACTATATCTGGATTGTGGAGTGGAAAAGAAAAAACGTTGCAAAAATGCCTGCCTAATTATTCAGTGTATATATTAGTAGAAACTAGTATTCTTTGATTGTTTCATTATTTCCATTTTTTCTCCCTGCTGATGACAAGCAGTGACCTAAGCAGTCAATAATTAAATAATTAAATGGAAATTGGATTCTATGTAGCAAATTACAGGATTGTATTTTTTTCAATATTCATATGCAAAGTAAAATCTATGGCTAGGTATAGTATAAGTAACTGTGTTATTGATTTCTGTATATAGGTATTCTTGATATGTAGACATGTGGGCATGGAGCTCGGACGGTTAAAAGCGTTCATGTTCAAAACCTGTGTTCATCTCTAGTCTGACAACAAATTATCATCATCATAGAGAACCGCAGCAGTTCACTTCAGTTTACTTCATTGAACCGATACCGAAGGAAGGAAATGGAAGGGAATTGCTGTACTGTGCTATACTGTTCCTATGCCTCTATCTAGCGATCTGCCATCGCCCTGATCATGATCATGGTCATGATCCCCGTGCTTACTAACACTATTTAGTCTGAGCATTTAGTAATGTGATGTAAGGTAAGGTAAGGTAAGGTACTGTAAGGTAAGGTTGGTAGGTAAGTAAGGAAAGGACGTAGGTGGTTAGGTGGGTACTAGTTACAGTGTAGTAGGTACTTGTGTTCCGTTCCTTTTTAAACAGACAGAGCCAGCAAGTGGTTTCGTTTACGCGGTCTTTTCAGACGATGCCTCTGACTGTGTGAGCGAACGCGTAGCTTTTGCCCCTCTTTGACTCTCTTCGTTTTTTTGTTTGCTGCTGTTGCTGTTGCTGTTGCTGTTGATGTTGATGTTGATCGTTCAAGTTGTTATGTTGTGCTTGTGTTTGTGTGTAGGTACTCTCTTACTCTTCTTAATACACACATCACATAAACCTTGTTGCCGTCAACACAACCCAATATTTTCTCTACAACTTTACGATTAAATCTTCACTTTTTGACAGAGACGGCATTGCCTGGGTTGTGACTCTAACTGGAATTTCCTGTTTCCTCCTCAAATTTTAATCATAACTTTCACACAATACAGTGTCCCATCTATCACTAGACTACGCTCACGCAAGTACATACGTAGGTAGGTACATACCTACATTACATAGCTCCACAGAGAACAGATTACTGATTTAATATCAAGAATGAGAGACTTGGGCCGCCGTGTGTGCCCGCTGTTCTTCTCCTCTCTTCCTCCTCCAGTTCTCCGCTCAGGTCTTTGGGTCTTGTGATCTTCAGTTGTTGTAAGTTTGTAAGAGATGATTGTGAGTGTGTGTGTGGAAAGAACCCCTTGATGGCAACATCCATGAATGTGTCAGGCTATGTACGAACCACCAAAAAACAATGTACATTAATTTACAATAAATTACAATTATGTACCAGAACAGATCATGTCATGTCTTTTCGTAATTCTCGGTATAATTCACGCTATCCAAACTATGACTTGAGAACACAGGGAAGACAATGGGAAAATAATGAGTACAAGCAAATTTTAATCGCTTGGGACATTATCATTTTATATCAACATCAACTTCACCTTCCCTCGTCCTAATAATGCACGGGGGTACCTAATAGAAGAGTTTAGCACTAGTTTAGCATTTTCTTTTCTATTGTTTCGATTGAGATTGTGATTTTTCTTTCTTTCTTGTACCATTCTTCTCTCCTCATTCTTCACTCTTTATTATAATTACAGCAGGTAATTATCAAAAAATGGTCAATACTTTACAGGTAAGTTACTTTTTTTACATTGCATTACGTTATAATTGACACTTGGATAGATTTTGTCTAGATATATTATAATTGTATGCTATAATTATTAGAGGAATTAAAGTGCCTTAATATCACCATATATCACGCGCGGATGTGGAGAGTATTTATTTATGAATGTACGAAATAATAGCGATACTGACTTCCAATAAATAATAGATCTAGGCTGCTCTCATGCTACATTTTAATTGATAGTGTAAATCTTCTTCCTTGACTCGACTGACTTGAGCTTTACCTAAAAACACAAAATAATGTGATAGCATTTAAGGAATCATTATAATTACCTATAATAAAATTCCTCATTGTGAGATTATTGATCAATTGTATGTGGAAAATTTTCTCTTTTAATAGTGACCAAGGAATGGATGCCTTGCGATGTGATGCGATGGAGTGGGGATGTGGATGTGGAGATGAGTCTGGGAGGTGAAAATTTGCATGTAATTCAATTCATCGATGATGACAAGCATGGGGAAGAACTAATTGTTACATAAATTACGGCTACACCACACACAACAGCCTACAGCAAAGCTGTACAACAGCACAACCTTGTAACTACTAAGTTGTAGCCATTCTTCAAACATAATTACTGGTCAGTCACATCATATTTTCCTTTCCCATAAACAATCAACAATCAAGGATGCTTATCAAAATGATTTCATGAACTGAAACTCGGATCTTTACACACTCCAAGCCGAAGCCGAAGCGAAAATCACAGGCAGATTATCTAAGTATGTTGGTTTTTTCTTATGATTTTTTTATGGATTCACAGGGATTCCTGCTCAATTGGATGGGTGTTCCGATACCAATACATTGTGTCTAAATGCTATTATTCCCCATTTAATTTAATTACGACGAGGAGAGGACGATGCGTCCTTTTTTTCAATGAGTTACAGGCACTGCAGAATGCGATGCAATAATGCAATGTAAAATGTAATGCAATGTCATGCTTGGCATCAAATACATGCAACCAAATCAGGATGAGGATACAGGCACTTAGATTAATACTTACCTAGGTACGTACACGTTTCACTGAACTGACCTTTGTATTGTAGAACGTGTGAATTTTAGACTGACGATTAACATGAATTAACTTTTGCATCGGTGTTCACAAATTCTAGAGTGAGAGAATCAACGCTAAAAATTTTACTTTGGCACTCGCAGCGTCATCGTGTTTATAATTCGACGTAAGTCTGACATTGAATATAAGAGTTATAATAACCTTATAATATCTTTGTTCCATGCTCTCCTGGTTTGTTTTGTTTTGTTGCTCATGCTTCATGCTTCATGCTCTCACCACACCTCCAATTTATTGTGTCATCTTTTTTTCTGTAGTTTTTTTCTGAAAAATCAAAATCAACCCCACATGCAAACTCCTAATTTTAATCTGCGTACAATTTCAATTAGCTGGGAATGTGTTTGATTTTTTAATATTTTAAATTATTTGTCTATTATCACTAATTAACAGTTGAGATTTTTTTGAATTCGAAATTTGGTTACTAGCAGACATGACTTGACGTGATGTGACATGACTATGACTATGTCTAGGAATACT
The DNA here is from genome assembly GCA_036851915.1 of Ptenothrix huangshanensis. Classification (NCBI taxonomy): domain Eukaryota; kingdom Metazoa; phylum Arthropoda; class Collembola; order Symphypleona; family Dicyrtomidae; genus Ptenothrix; species Ptenothrix huangshanensis. The sequence continues at coordinate 12,002 of JAAXYX010004608.1, forward strand.
ATAACAACACATGATAAAAATAGTGGATTACAAGAGCAGCTTGAAATAGTTGGCTGAAATCAAAGCACATAGTCCCAGTCGCATAGGAATTTGAG
>JAAXYX010004609.1:0-12090 GCA_036851915.1 Ptenothrix huangshanensis
CTTGTGCAAATTACCGTCATACTAATTGCAAGTTTCCGGGGAGATGAGCCACAAACAGTTTAGATTAATAGACCCTATTAGAATAAAGAGGAAGAGATGGTATCTACGTCAGAGATCATTTCCCTCAAACATTTCCACGCGAAGCTACAACCAAAATTGTATTTACTACGACGGAAAAATAGGTTGTCCTCCTTATTTGGAGGTGAATGTGGGTAGGTATTTTAGTTGCAGCAACTGCATTAAAATTTAAAATGTGCGTGGTTCGTATTTTGTTATTTTAGTTGTTATTGTTGGACGGAAACTGTAATGTTTGTTTGTTTTTGGATTTCAGGCGGCAGCTGGAGCAGTTCGTCTGGAGGGCGATGTGATCACAGCGAACGGGTCAATAATTTCGGGTCACATTCCACAGGAAATGCCCTCATCGATAGGTGGATCCTTAACCTCTGTCTGCTCATGCCGTTGTCCTAAATGTCCGTTACTATTTCGTAGGGGTGGGTCTCACCCTCCTCGACGTCTTACGCTGACCAAGTCACCGGCAAAAATTACTCACTTACAAGGATATGACCATCGAAAGTCCATCTCGGTGGCTGTTTATCATCGGCACCCTCATGGACAACATATTCAGTCTGCAGCTCATCATGGACACATTATGCCTTCTGACTCTTTCGAACTCAGCCCTTCTAGGTCGCCCTCCCCAGTTCTAGAACTCTATGATTCCCCTTATCGGCACTCCGCGAAACGAATGTCTGTTTAACTCTTTGAATAACTAAATTAATAATTATCTAATGCCTTCTGACTCTTTCGAACTCAGCCCTTCTAGGTCGCCCTCCCCAGTTCTAGAACTCTATGATTCCCCTTATCGGCACTCCGCGAAACGAATGTCTGTTTAACTCTTTGAATAAATAAATTAATAATTATCTTCTAAACTTACACCGTACATAGGTACATACACTACATTACATGCAACCAATATTTGTAACTGATCAGTCAACTGTTTCGCTGTTACAAGCTTCATTCATTCTATCAAAATAGTTCATACACAAAATAATAGTTTCCAATAATACAAAACTATTATTCATCTACGGAAATCGTAAGAGACACTAACCAATTTTAGGCTACCAAATTACTTACTATTCTTCATTCACACTCTTTAATTGAGTCATGATACGAATATTATGTGTAATAATCATTATTACTATTATTACAAGAATCAAATATACTTATTAGAATGATATTTGTTCATAAAGCTGGTGCTGGTGCTGGTTCTGGAAAACATGAACTCTAATGTCTGTACTAACACTAGCCTAATTCAATAATTACTACTAATTAATTACTAATTATATATATATATATATACAGTCCAAGGAGCAAGGCAGTTCATTTTTGACGAAAAGAAACTGTAGTGATACCCATAGGATACCGCATAAAGTATAATTATATGTACTATATATTCTACTGGTAATCAATTCCATGTTTAAGTATTTATGTCAACAATAATTAATTATGATTGCATATGCACCGTTGTATGTGCTACATTAATTCTCTTGTCTCCAATTCCGAAATAATTACCGTAAGTTCCCGTGCGAAAAGTAATTAAGCAATTATCTACCACAATAGTTGTTAACAACAAAAATCTGGTTTCGTGTGGGTATCAAACCGTATATTATTATTGCACCCTACTACTCCTTGTAATTACTACAACTCATTTGATTGACTGACTATATAAGCATAAAATATTATTAACATACGAGTAATTACTTCAGTAGTTTTGGTTTAACTCTCCTTTCTCCAAATTAATATATTTTATTTGGCCATCTATGCATCCCTCGGTCATTCCAATAATTAAATTACATTCAAAATTACTTTTTAATCTTTATCGTCCAGTCATAATACTGTACATCTTCTAGTGAGAATTGTAATGTAGGTATAAGTAATGACTTACTCTGTACTACTACATGGTACTCCATCTCAAGGTATTGTTTTCCTGTCAACAGACATGAAATCAACATTAGGAGAGGTTCGACTGCTCGACTCAATAAAGATGTTCGTAAGGCATCATCTCTAAGTAGGGAATTAATTATATTATGACGCCTACTCCATATGATTACTTCTTACTCCAACTCAACTTTTATACTTTAACTTTAAAGCATTACCTTGAAAAAATCCAAGTGCACTAGTTAAGTTAATAAAATTGTATAAATAATATTACCTAATTCTCTGGATTGGACAGCTGCAAACGAGCATATTGAAGGATGTTCAAACTAGAGCCAAACTATTTACACAAGTTGGAGTTGAAATGAGAAAAACACCATTAACTTACCTTTTACCGTAGTCCGAGTACAGCTGACCGTTTTCCCAGAGTTAATAACCACAACTAGTTAAAAAGCACTGAAGCAAAACTTGATAGTTTTTACTTTCCACTCTTCAAAATAGATTCTACCACTTTTCAACATAACTTCCATAGTAGGTATGTAGGTAACTACGTTTTTGTCCGCTCAACCCTGGTTAATAGAACATCATTCAAGCACCCCTCGTCGGAAACGTGAACTTTCTATAGAAATACAGAGAGAAACTCAAAATTCCATAAAAAGTTATTCAAAACACACAACAGTAATAGCTGGCAAAAAGGAAATAGTGGCTAACTAATTACTGCTGACTACTTTTTACCAAAACGACACAACAAAACTAATGTATGTTACTACTTACGGCTGCCTAAACTTACCGTTTTGTAAATCGTTTTAGTTCGCAAATATAAACTGAGTAAAAACTTAAAAAAAATACGAAAAGACAGCAGCAAGGGCTATACTACAATACCGTAGAATTAATTTTTTAAATAATTATATTATAATTAAGGAAGTACTTGCAACTACATTTTTGAGCCATCACATAATCTGCAATCTAACCTACAGTACGGCTTATTAAAGGAAACACGGACATGTAAAAAGTAGGTAAAGAAACCACATCGCGTAATAACGTAAAAGTAAACTGTACAACATTCACAGACCTATAGAACAAACTAAAAGTCACAGTTAGCTAGCATAGTTTATCGTAATCATAATCGTATTCCCCCATAATCATATTACATCCCATTAATCTGTACAAGAAACCGGTAATGAGTAGACTAGACGGTGAACACTATGAATGAATTAAAAATCTGCACACATTTTCATGACGAATAGTTGTCAGCACGCTGTCATCATTACGATATTGAAATTACATCTAAATTTTAAAACTAAACCAACTTGTACATTATAGGTACATAGCCCCGGGTAAGTAAATATATAATATGCGTTGAAACATTTAATACTATATTCTTGGTTATTAATAATCACTAAAGCATAACATAAAGTAATTAAATACCTAAATCTAATAAATACCAAGAAATCTAAATACAGTTTATGACAAACAAAAGTGAAAAAAGTTGAATCCAAGGTTCTTCGTCTTTAACGATACGATACATAGTATCAAATGTAGATATGCTAGAATTTCGACTAGACATTTTTGAATATTGACTTTCTTAATAATATCTACCAAACTAGTCAAATTAGTTACTTAAATAAGTTAAGCCACAAGTTATAATACTACTACACCCATCTACATACATACATACATGCTAAGTACATTACACTAATAATTAATTATTTCATTTTCAAGCATTCGAAAAACAGTTTGGTATTATTGTTACATCAAGCATTGATTTTGAACTACGTATATAACCTAGTCGAAACTGGTAATTAATTAATGCAATCCAGTAACAAAATAAATACTGAATACTAATTACCTACTAATAAAATACAATAATGAGGCACATAATTTCACTAAAACACAAATCATTTAATCATGACAGAACTAAAACTCGATTGTTACTAACTAACAACTAAGCAAAATTTCTACGTCTACGTGAATTATTTCTGGTAATACTTCCGCGAAAAGTAATTATCACGAAAAAAGGAAAAAGGCTCATACTTTGTGTAATCAAAAAAATAATTACCAAATTACTGTCAACTGTGTAGTAAAGGTGTGAATATGAGCGTATGAGGATATTTCAATATTTTATGAAAAAAAACAAAAATAATCTTGATCGAAACTAACCTGCAATTTGTATAATAAAATAAAATAGGATTAAGAGTGTTTATGAACAAAGATGATAATGAATTACTGAACATTCACCATAAATTATATCAGATTGGTAAATCATATATAACATAACAAAACATAATTAATTCGTTTTCCAAACTTCACGTCACAATTCTACTCAAATTTTCAAATAAAAACACAGTACTTGTAACCCCCCGGACGTAGATACTTTGCTACTTCCCGAATTCCCGACAAATAATTGACTACGAGCGAAACGTTCAACAAATTACTCTATTATTCTATAATTGATTACTATACTTCAATTATTATCAAGTCGAAGCACGCAAATATTTCTTTTCTGGATCCTGCCATTAACCAATTGCTAAAAAGTAGGTAGGTAGGTAATTATTATAATTGTTGTAAGAATGTTTACTAAATTACTAACTTTGAAATTGTCAGACGTTTTTGCTTTAATTTTGTTTCTGCAATCAGTTTCTCGACACAATGTAATTAATACAGTGTACTCCTTAACCATCAGACTTGAGTTGGTTGCAATTAATTACTTACTTCGAAAATATTATTTGTTCGTTGCAGTCAGTAGCATAATAAATTGTATTGAAACAAAATAAAAGTAGATCTACAGACACTGCATGCACAACATAGTCAAAACAGTAAACCTTAAGTAATTATAATTAATTATTACACCCCTATTTACATATAACAACATAATTATGTAATTAATTAAAACGGCCCATACAATTCTAAGACATTTTAAACACTTGTTTGAAACTGAATTACAGTACGTCCTTTATTTGTAATTATATTCTATTTATAATTAATGAAATAATATAATTGGTAAAGGTTCAATGGCAACACCTGTACTTACATACCTACATTTACATATTCTAGTCAAGTACTTACGCTACATACATGCATACATACCTACCTACATACATACATAAATACATACTGTCTATCTAGGACCTAGTGAATAAAATGATGATAATTATTATAATGTGACAACCATTGTTAATTACTTACAATATTATATTAATTATAATAATTATTGTAGATTATTTACAACTGCAACAAGTGATGAATATATGCTACGGCAAAGTGAAGATTTAAAATTACCAGTTATCCTCTGTGACAACATATACATACATAAGTAAAGGAAATCATTAAAATAAATTTAGATTTTAATAAAATCAATATACCTTACCATTGTTTTTTATTTCCCTGTCCTATTAGCATCGTTTCGTCATTGTCATTTGACTTAATTCATTTCCAGCATCTTACAGAAGGGGCCTCAGTCTCAGGCTTTGATGGGAAGGCGCCAAGATTGCTCAACCTGCTAAATGCAAAGCTGGTATTCCTAGAAAGTACCTGCTACTAAAACGTACGCATTTACCTTTACCTTTGTTGTTATGGTACGTCATGAAGTGTAGAATGTGGAGCCTTGTTTTTGATATTGGGGAACTGCTGTTATCTGGAGCATGATGTTGTGAATTGTATGGAATGGAGGACAGGAAGCGGCAAAGTCACCGTTTCTATCGTGGGACGTGGGTCCAGCACCAGCTGAGCATCTGACGTCAATGGTGACTTAATTTCTCCTTCCCTCTCCAGCGAATCTGTCGTTGCAGAATATTCTGCCAATAAAGACCTACCTACTTACCTGCAAAGTTCAGTACCCTGACTTTACTCTTGACTTTATGGCTTAGGATGAAATGTGCCGACGCTACAACCACCTTTTACACCATCCACTTCATTTTACATCTTTTAAGCCATTCTGTTTATTTTTCATGTTACCCTGCATTAATATGAATACTTGTTTGTTCGTTTGCCTGTGTGCTTTACTATTGTATTATTTTCAGAATCACTAACTTATTTAAATCCTAGTCAAAGAATAAATCCTCAAACATAATTATACAATTAAAAATAAAATAATTTCAAAGCATCCACAACCCCATTTTATTTAGATAGGTATTTGGAAGTCGGAAAGGGAGTAAACAACTTAATACCTATGCTATTATGTTATGTATAGTCAAGGTAAGGAGGCTTACAAACTAAACGTTTTTTCGGCTACAAATTATATACACACCACATTTATTAGATACTGTATTCGCATTTAAATATAATTATTTAAAGATTTATTAATATTCCGCACTGAACTCGTGGCACTAGCTTTTATTTTTAAAAGTGCCTACTAGGATATACTATACTTCACTTGTACTGATATATTGTAAATGTCTCATTTATTGTGTCCCGGCGATCACACTATTTTTACTATTGTCAGCATTAAAGTCCCACGAGTATTAATATGAACAATGCAAAATGTACACTAGCGCATCTTAAACTCGTGAGTATAATTATCGCAGTTAGGGTGGATCTGAAATGCGCTGCAGTTGCATTTAAAGCGCATCTCGTAATCCAAAATGGGTATTCGTGAATGCATTGTGAATTATACTAAATACTGGAGAGGTTTTAGCGTTTAAGGTGCATTTTTTTGCTTTAAGATTGTTAAATTTTTACTGTGTACGTTCACAGCAGTTTGCTGGGATTTCTACCTAAACTAAAACAAAGAATTTTAAAGTAGATTATAATGGACGACTGTTCATTGTGTACATATGTACAGTAGTCAAGTTTTGTTTGGAAATGGAGGCGGGAAGGGAACAAAGACGTCAAGTCAGTCGTAGCTATGCATGAGCATTATTCTAAGTACCTTACTACCTGTGAACACAATATTAGTAAAGTGATTTAGAGCATGCTAATTAAGACTGAAAGTCAGTTAAATTCATTACCTCAATTCATCAAGAACAAAATTTGGTAAACAGAAATAGAAATGGAAATAGTCCCCGGTCAACAGTAAGTCTAAACATAGAAAAATTACTATACCTACTTACCTTAAACAAGGCTTACCTCGTAAGCCGACATCGAAAGAGCCTTACACATCGATCGAAGACACTGAACTGAACGCATTAAATTACACTTATCCTCTACAAAGTCAATTTTCGTTTTTGGATTGGTAAGTTCTTTGATTTGGTTTTATATTTGATGTAATATTAATACTCATTTCTGAATTCTATACACATTTTTCAATCTGGGATAAGATTATACGATTGACAATTTTATTTTACAATTTTCAAACGATTTTTGGATCTTAAAAATATCGAGTTTTAAAATTATGACAGGGTATTCAATCGCCCTGGTTGATAACGTTTCCCGTTTCTCGGGTTTCTCTCTTATTTAGAATGTGCAAACTTAGGGTTCTCTCAAACTATTCCCTTATTTTTGACAAAGACTTATTTATTGGGGCGGGGTAAATGTTGGAGAGTAACTGCATCTATGCATTGACGCTACAACTACTGTTTTCCTACTCACTTAATTCTAGTAAAGTTGAACGATGCAATCAGACCCCAGGGGAGTCTCTTAGTCTAGTCGACCAATATAATTACTGGTATAGTTAATTGTAATGTAGGAACTTATGTTGTGAATTAAATGCTGAACTTAACAGCATGTATTCTGATTGTTCAAAATTCTGCAGTTACAGGTCATCATGTTGTTACAAGTCTTCCTTCTAATGTTCGGTGGGACAGCGATAGTGTCCGGAGCAATATCATCACAGAACGGTTTAAATTCAAGGAGGAACTTCGAATTGTCAAAGTCTGTTCATAGTTTACCAGTGGTCATTCCGACAGCCTTCTCATATAGAGCTTCAACCCCGCAGAAACTTACTACGGGTTGTGAGGGAATCAAGTTCCCAGGTGGTAAGATACAAATCGAATTCTTCGTTATTGATGCATCGGGCAGTAAAGTCACAGTGACGCCTGGGTCATCATCGAAAATTGCCTTCTATGGACCGTCACTATTCCCAGGAATCTTTCGCTACGTCACTGTCTACTTCCATGAAATATGCTTCCCAAGAGACTGCAGCTGTTCTTCCTGTGGATATGTTATTGGCCCTGTTATCGAGCCTGGTAAGCAGTAAATAATTCTAATAATTACTTTTTATCGATGATGATGGGTCAAGGTTATCCCTCCCAGGACCATGTAGTTTTTAAGTTGTTATTAATGCTAATCAATTGTTCCGTTTCGTTAAAATGACTAAATTTTGCTGCAGTTACAAAGTCACGAATGAAGTGCACTTATACAGATATTTTAAATTTAAGCGATGGTAGTAGAAAATATCTTGACCCGGTAGATCATTGAATGTTTACTTTATACGAAGGAATCTGCATTCGGAATTGAATTAAGAATTTGATTTAATCTTTTCTTCAGGTCCACCACCACCACCAAACACTGGCAATAATGTCGGTGCTGTTACCATCATTACAGGAAATTCGCCCTCAAAGCCACCACTGATTATAACAACAAAACCTAAACCGTGTGCTACTACCCCACCTCCTAGTCCCTCTCCTTGTCCTAATCCTCCAGCACCTTTGTGCTGTCCACCACCGCCTCAATGCTGCCCTCAAGTCGCATGTCAACCTTGTCCCACCTTGTGCCCAAATACAACGGCACCAGCAAATCCTTGTCCATGCCCAACGGTACCATTGTGTCGTCCACCTTGTGCTCCGCATACTAAGACATCTGAAGAAGAATCGTTGTCTAGCGACATTCAAAACAATGCAGATGAGGATTTAGCCAGGGCTTTAGTTGACAACTCAGAGGCTGAGCATAGACATCATCATCCATGCCATAATGCTACCCCTTGTCCACAATTGCCTTGTTGCACACCGGTGCCTCCGTGTCAACCTGTTCCAGCTCCATGTCCCTGTCCAACAAGGTCAGCCGAAGAGGACAATGAAGACACAGAAGAGTCGGGCTCGGATGATGAGTCACACCATTATCATCGTCACCACCACCATGAGCCAGAACCGAATGCTACAACAACGCCTAAGCCTAAACCGTGTCCAATAGTTCCCTCTCCAAGTCCATGCGTGCCGGTGTGCGCACCAGTTGCGTGTCCATGTCCTAATGTTACCCCACCACCACCTCCGCCTCCCCCTACTCCTACTCCTACTCCTACTCCTTGTCCAGTACCCTCCTGTCCTCCACCCGTAGCCACTTGTCCTTGTCCGTCAGCACCAATCTTGTGCCCGGGTCACGTTAAGTCGTCAGAACACGGACATGAAGAGTTATCTGGTACACAAGACGAATCGGACGAGCTTGCCAAATCGGATCAGAATGTCTCAGCAGAACCAAGACATGATTCATGGCCGTGTCACCAAGCTCCTTTGTGTCCACTAGTTCCTTGCCCAACTGCACCACCACCAACGACGACTACTACTACAACAACAACTACAACAACTACAACTACTACTACCGAACCTCCAACAACTACAGAGGCTCCACCGCCACCTTGTATACACGTGCCTTTATGTCCACCGCCTCCTTGCCCTGTTTCACCTCCAGAAACCACTACGACTACTACCGAACCTCCAACAACTACAGAGGCCCCACCACCACCTTGTGCACATGTACCCCTATGTCCACCGGCTCCTTGTCCAGTTTCACCTCCAGAAACCACTACCACAACTACAGAACCACCACCTGTGCCATGTCCACACGTTCCTCTGTGCCCACCAGCACCTTGCCAGAATGCAGTTGTACCACCACCATGCCCGTGTCCATCGGTCACCTGTCCTCCTCTGCCTTGCCAATGTGCTCCAGTTGTAGTTCACCATCCTTGCCCTCACAAATCAGCAGTTGAAGATGCACCAGCGCAATCTGCCAATGCACTTGGCACCATTCCGAGGAGAGAGAAAACGGGCTGGAGAAATATGGATTACATCCTTTCCTTATTTAATCGCAATCGTGCTGGTGGAGATTCCAAAGGCCTTAGTAGTCGAGTTTCAGTCTAGGTCTCGATCGAAGTTGAGAGGATAAGTTGATAGCATTTCACTAGAACTGTCGTTATTCATTGAAATAGATTGTTATGTGTGTAATTTATTCGTTAACTATTTAATTACGTTGTTATTTATTTTATCACGTTTTTATCTTCGCATTTACACATTTCGCTATTTATTGGTTTATTACTTATTGTGACTGTTTTAACCGCTGCGTTTTTTACTCCACTATTTTTTTTACTGACAAGGGTTCTCGCATTCTCGCTACAAGTGTTATAGTATTGTATACGCAAGTTTGAAAAATAAGATGCCATAAGACTGGCTTTTACGCGTTTCAACTTTTTTGAACAGGGAATAACGTTTCCATTTCGTTTGTAGCGAGAAGACCCTCCTTTTTAAGTATTCTTGTTTGTCTGAACTGATGATTTCGATGCACATTTATGAAGTAAGCATCACATAACAGCATTATTTTTTTCGCAAAGGTTAAATAAAAGTATTGACGTGCATCGTATTACAATGTGTCCTTTTTGTAATTGCATAGAATCACAGCATGAGAGTTTAGCACAGTGTACATATCATACTGAATTTTGGGTGGCATGCCACGAGTCCGAAGCTTAAAGCTGTAGCATCTGCATAATTACAAGACTTGGCGATTTACGAATTGAGAATACATCATTCGATGCTTAATCAGGTTCATTGTAATTCTGCAAGTGAGTGATTCCTGTACTCTAATTAACAAATAATGATAGATGAATAATTATATTTCCTCATCACTCATTCACTAAAAGACTTCTGCAGGAGCCACTAGTCGCTTCCTGCATATAAATTGGACGGCATCAATGTGGGAAGTATCTTCATTTCGATTCTCTCATCCCTTCCATGTTCTACACTACTCTAATACTTAAATACACTGCACAGGGACAGAAACCATGCCACAGGCATCACACCATGCTATCACGAACGATGATGACTTGTTGTTGGGCATGCATACTAATTTGTGAGCATTTCAAAAGAGCTCTGAAATTCGAGGTTCCTTAAAAACAATTTAAAAAATTATATTTAAGTGCAGAATATATTTTTATACTTCTTCAAGCATTCATTTGTGAAATACCAGCTTGAGCTGCAATTTAAGATTAGAAAAGGTTTTAAAAATCTTTAAAAATTCAAAAGCATACTGTAGAAAGAGAGCCAGTTATATCAAGGCTGTATTAAAAATACAACCAAATTCGTACTTGTTCATAAACTGGCTAGCTTAACGAAAATTTGCATTAAATTCCGGTTTTCATATCCTGGGAGTATGTTTAATTTTGCGTCCCTACACTTAAGGCCCATACCTATTGAGTTTTGATCGGTTTCTAAGGACTTATTTAATCTGAACGTTAAAAGGAAACTTCGGATAAAGCAGTCCAACAGGAATTTTAAGATTGGGTTGCAGTTTTTCTGATACTGTAGTATTTTATTTTGTGTACACAACCGAAACAATGCCTAGCTCAAAATCCATCTGTGCGATGTTCATTTTTAAAGTCCAACAATATGCTCCATGCAAACTTCTCAAAAAAATTAATGCAATATTTATTTTTTTTAAATGAACCCCTTACTGACCCAGTTTTACCTGGCAATTATTGGCGTTGTACAGAAAAAGGACAGCACTATAATATCCTCAAAACCCCAACCATATTTAATTTGTTCGTTGCATAACTGTTAATGCTGTTATCCAAAGTTCAATTTTAACAATCAGATTAAATAAACCGTTAGATAAGAAACCAATTAATCCTCAATACGAGGCTTTCGGTTCCAATGTAACGCTTCGATAATTAGCTGCTAACCAATTTAAGGGTAACTTATTTTCAGTAAGGAGAAACCCAATGGATTCTACATGCTTTTGTACTTTGTAGACTTGTAAAATTGTAAATATTGTACTAAAGACCTCTGTCATTTCCTAATTTTTTACAGTGTAAAAGGGCAAAAGTACAACGGCATTTAAAAATTCCAAATTACTTTTTTATAATTGTAAATTACAATCCATCGGGTTTCTCCCTAATGTATTTTAAACATGGAGGAGTAGCGAATTACTTATATTTTGGTTGCTTTTTAATTACTAATTTATTCAATAATTGCTTCCTCATAATCATTAAAACCACGACGAAGATAGAACGCAGTGTAG